>ML661903.1:1117634-1144264 GCA_007570785.1 Antilocapra americana | reverse complement strand
CCGGCGGGAGGGCCGAGGGGCCCCGGGGCCGAGGGCCGGCGGGAGGGACGAGGGGCCCGGGGCCGAGCGCGCGTGGGAGCTCGGCGCCCATCCTCAGGCTCCTCCTCCTGTGGAACCTTCCCACCCCATTTAGGGGGAAACCCGATCAGGCAGGGGTCCCCGAACTTTTTGTTTTTTAGAACTTGTGCGCCCTCTTAGAAGAATTTTGCAAAGCCGTGTGCCTCCCGCCAAAATTTTAAGTCGACATCTAAGCATTTTGATTACAAATTTCAACAGTTGCTAAGGACTTAGTTTCCAGGGAATTAGTCCGTAACACTTTCTAAAATTTTCAGTCTGTTCTGAACTCCGTAGCAATTGGTACCCATCATCACCCATGTAAAAAGGTGGCTATCAGAGGACTTCGCTGGAGGTGCAGTGGTTAGGACTCCGCGCTTTAGCGCAGGGGACGTGGGTTTGACCCCTGGTCGGGGATCTAAGGTCCTACATGTTCCAGGCTGTGGCCAATTTTAAATGAAAAAATAAAATTGCGCTGATCGTCTCTAACTGTTGGAAACCCTCTGTGGCTCTTTTCTCTTCTTTGATTTGTATCCATTTCACCTTCCTCACAGAGTTTCATCATAATACATTTTTAGGCTTGGAGGGTTTTTACTAATTACCTTTTCATACTCTTACATTTTAAAAATGCACCCATTTGAAATTTTAATTTTCCTTTTTCTTTTTGGTTGCACCAAGCGCCTTGCAGGATCTTGGTTCCCCCACCAGGAAGGAACACCCCCCCCACACACACACACACATCTTCTCACCCCCTCCATCCCCGCCCTGGCAGTGAAAGCTCTAAGTTCTAACCAATCACGAGATCGCCAGGGAGTTCCATGAAATTTTAATTTTTAAAAATTTCTTATGACTCAAGCTTCTAAGGTTAAAAACTTTTCTTATGGACTGAGTTGTTCTACAGTGATTATTACACAGTTGGTCCAAAAGATGAATGAGTATATTATATTTTTGCTATACTATAGTTATAAAAGTAAAGCCTAAGGTTGGGAGAATTAAAATATTATTCATTTCATTTCATATTGAGGAAACTGTGCATCACAGAAGCTGACTAAGTCAGTCCTTATTATCAGGTTATCGGTTAAACCAGACAGGCTTTGTCTTGGGAAAAGTCTGACTTGATTTTTTGTTTACTAAAGCAAATCTCATGACAGCCTACTTCCTTCTGAATCCTGGTTCTGAGATACAGGCGAGACCCGGAGCCTTTCATTCAGTTTCTAGGTGCTGGTCCCTTTCTGCTTTGTTTGTTTGTTTGTTTTCTTTTCTGGTCCGTGTCTTCTCTGCTTTGCCCCTTTGGGAATGTAATAGCTGAAGGGTAGAGAGGGTGACGTGGATCCTCTGCATCACAATATATGTGAACTCGGAACAAGTCAGCCTGATTCCAGGCACCCCTTTTATGTTGTCACACCCTTGCCCTTAATGGATGGGTGTTAGTTACTCAGTTGTGCCCAATTCTTTGTGACCCCATGAACTGTAGCCTGCCAGGCTCCTCTGTCCATGGAACTCTCTAGGCAAGAATCCTGGAGTGAGTAGCCATTCCCTTCTCCAGGGAATCTTCCTGACCCAAGGATTGAACTGGATTCTCCTGCATTGCCCGTGGTTTCTTTATGTTTGAGCCGTGGCGGGAAGCCCTGATAGATGGACAGGGAGAGAGAGACGCTGTTCTGAGGAGCTTTCTGTCACTGATCTTTTGACTTGTTGCTTTGTTTGGCACCTCACAAGTGTGGCTCTACGGTAGGATCTGGAATAAGTACAAAGTGTGCCTTCTTTTGTAAGTGCAAGTGCAAGTGCAAGTGCACTTCTTTTGTAAGTGCAAGTGATTGTGAAAGAGAAAAAAAGGAGCAAGTGCAGATGCCCCCAGCAGGTCAGAGCAGATGCGAGAGTCAGGCGTGTGGGAGTCGGCGCCTTCCGAGCTCTCTGTGCCTCGCAGCCCCTTGGGAAGCCAGCTTGTTTTTAGGGTTACCATTCTAGAGTGTGATCATCGTTTTAAAAGCAGTTTGAATCCATCCGAGTGACTAGATGTTAACTGTACCTTTGCTGATATCTTCTCAAGGCGAATCTAATTGCTAGAGTAAGGAATGAGTACACTAATTATTGGGGCTTCCCCGGGGGCTCACACGGTGAAGAATCTGCCTGCAACGCAGGAGATCCAGGTGATCCCTGGGTCGAGAAGATCCCCTGGAGGAGGGCTTGGCAACCCACACCATTGCTCTTGCCTAGAGAATCCCATGGACAGAGGAGCCTGGTGGGCTACGGTCCATGGGGTCTCAGAGGTGGACACAGCTGAAATGATCTGGCACTCATGCACACCCGTTATGTACTGAGCAACTGCAAAACCCAAGAGTGTGCTTCCCACTTGACTTCGGGCAGAGAAAATGTGATTCCTTATTTTTGCATTTTATTCATGAAGATGAACCACAGAAGTGCTGCTAATTTCAAGAGTAATTTGTGGTTTTAGCAAGACAGTTGCTTATTATGATGGCACAAGGCAACCAGTGTCCTTCGTTATTGGAATTGCCAGAGGGGCCTTGTCTGTCAGTTGCAGTGAAAGGAATAGACAGAGAAAACCCGAGACATTTCCTAGTTTGATAATATAGTTTATGAGGAATATGAGAGGCGAAGACAGCTTACCAACCAGAATTAATTCCTGCTTTGAGTGCTGTGGCTTAAGGCAGGGGTCCAAAATCCATCCCACCACTTGTGTTTTTGTAAACAGGGTTTTATTGGAACACAGCCAGTGTGTTTTTATACATTGTCTGTGAGAGGTTTCACGCTGCAAGTAATTTGCAGAGACCAGGGGGCCTCAAAGCCCAAGACGTTGATCACATGGCCCTTTACAGAAAATAGCTGTTCCTGCCAACCCTTGGTTTAAGAGAAGGAGACCCACAGTGTAGCGTGGGCTTTGATTTTGAAAAGTTTGTCGATACTCCGATGCTTAGACCGGTAAGATTACTGATCAGAAGGGGTCAGGGCAAGAAGTTTCCTTTGGAAGTGGTTAAAGGGCTACCATCCTCTGTACCGAAGCCTGGCGAGGGAGAGCACAGACTTGGTTGAGAGGAAGCAGACAGTGTCCCTCTGGCCAGGAAACGAAGGGTGGGTGCCTAGAGCAGCTGCTGTGACGGCAGAGTCCGCGGGCCGGGGGGCTGGGCCGGACGCAGGGCTGGGACCCCCTGGACGTGCTGCTGCCTCGTGCTGCGGGATCTCGGCCCCCTGAGCCTGGGGGGGCTTCCGCCAGCACCGCAGGGGCCAGGGCGGCGGGGGCAGCAGAGGCCGAGGCCCGCCTGGCCGATCTCTAAGTGTCCCCGTCTGCCCCGTGTTCTCCTGTCCATCGTCTTTCTGACAGTGCAGCTCAACGAGGACACGGTGTGTGAGCCCTGCCTGGCAGGCTACTTCTCCGACACCATTTCCTCCACAGAGGCCTGCAGACCCTGGACCAAGTAAGTGACTCCAGGGAACCGAGAGCCGGTTGATGTGAAGGGGCTCCACCTCCGCTGTCTCGTCTGTTTTGAAAACAGTGATGCAATTTGGGGAGGCTTCCTCTGGAAGCCAGTTGCACAACAGAAACAATCTGTCAGCTGGGTGTGAGGGCGAGAAACCCCTGCCCCCAGTCCCCCCAGACGGACAGGTGGCGGGAGCATCTGGCTGCACATTCAGTCTGACAGAAGCTTTGATTTAGAGCTGCAGCTGCTTTCCCCCTTTTGTAACTTTATTTAGTTGCTTATGATGCTTATTATCACTCACCAGTCTCTGTTTGCCCAGCTTCCCAGCATCACTGGTTTATTTGTGCAAAGACGTGTGTGTGTGTGTGTGTTGTATATGTGCATATGGAAGCCCCCTGTTTACATAAATGTTTACACACTTGGATTTTTTTCCACATAATATATTCTAAAGAAAACTCGCTCACGTTAATTCACTTAGATCTTTGTGGCTTTTTCTAACTACATAGTGTGTTGTCATAGAGATGCACCATAATTTATTTAACAAGTTCCCTTGTTGTTGCTCAGTTGCTTATTCATGTCTGACTTTGCGACCCCATGGACTGCAGCACGTCAGGCTTCACTGTCTCCTGGAGTTTGCTCAAATTTGTATCCATTGAGTCGGTGATGCCATCCAACCGTCTCATCCTCTGTTGCCCCTTCTCCTCCTGCCCTCAATCTTTCCCAACATCAGAGTCTTTTCCAATGAGCAGCTCTTCGCATCAGGGGGCCAAAGCACTGGAGCTTCAGCATCAGCTCTTCCAATAAATATTCGGGGTTGACTTCCTTTAGGATGGACTGGTTGGATCTCCTTGCAGTCCAGAGGACTCTGGAGTCTTTCCTAGCACCACAGTTTGAAAGCATCACTTCTTCAGCCCTAGCCTTCTTTATGGTCCAACTCTCCCAAGCGCCCTATTGATAGTCATTTAAGTGATTTCCAGTGATAAATATATCTGTGATGTGTCATCTCCCCTGTACACTATCTCACACTTCTGTGAGCGAAGTCGTAGTGAGATTCCTGGGTCCTTTCACTGCATGCCTGTTGTTGAATACTCATAATCAATGTTATGATTCTTTCAGTTCCCAATAAATTAATTCTCATTAAATGTTTATTGTCTGACCCACCTATCCAGGTTTTATTTTCAAAGAGATTTTCTGTGTTTTCAACTTCAAAGGGTATTCATCTACAGTTTATCACTTGGCCATGGTAGTTGGTTCGGAATCTTCTTTGCTAAACACATGAGTCTGCGCTCGGACCACGCTGTAAGAGCAGACGTTAGCAATGGCACTAGTTCCTTTCAGTTTTCTCTCTGTCCGCCTTAGTGTGAGTGGACAGGCACTGGGGGTCCAAACTTCCGGGGAGACCTTGGTTCCTCTCCTGAATGAGCCTGCAGTCTAATGGGGGTAGAATCTTTTATAGCTTTTTATTAAAAAAAAAATAAGGATGTGAAACCAAAGGACTTACGTACCTTTCCCTTCACAGCTGTACCATTCTCGGAGAGACAGAAGTGCGTCACGGAACTGATAAATCAGATGTGGTTTGTAGTTCTCTCCCACCTCCAAATCCACCAAATGGTATGTGTAATAGAAAAGGCTGGTTGGGTAGGTGTGCCCCAATTTAGTCAGCTCTTCTAGATTTCTCTCGAATTACATGCTGTATCCAGAGGCAACCATCTCTCCCTTTTCATCTCATCCTATCCATGGTCCCTGGAGAAGGGAATGGCAGTCCACTCCGGTATCCTTGCCTGGAAATTCCCATGGACAGAGGAGCCTGGCGGGCTACAGTCCATGAGGCTGCAAAGAGTCGGACATGACTGAGCAACTTCACTATCCGTGGTCAGCTCAGTATTTCATTTTATCAGTGTTGTAATTCCAGATAGGTTGTTTAGTTGATGATTTTCTACTGTGGAATGGATAACCAATACTTTATTCATATGTATCCCCCCAAAAAGAAAGAAAATTGAGGTGCAAATATAAATTAAAATGCCCAAATATGGTAAGGTAGTAGTTATCACAGCAGGATATCTATGGGAGATTTTGTTTACCAACCAGAGTCAGCAACTTGCTAGAATACAATTATCATTATTTCTGGAACATCTGGAGGATTTAGTCAACCTCAAGCACAGTTTCAGTGACTGGCAGAAAGTGGGCAGTTAGTGTGGGAGCTGCTCACCAGGTGAGTGAGATGCTGTGGAGGGGGGTCTAGGTATCTCGGTGCAGGAGGAGCTTCCTAATGAGGCAGGCGCTCCTTGGCTGCAGTCATGCTAGAGAACACGGACTAAGAAAAGCAAGGCTGTGGCTTGGACAGTTGGCAGACAGGAGGGCATCAAATGTCTTCCAGAGAAGACATTACAGAGAGCAGCATTTTTAAAAGACCGTTCTGAAGAGAATGTTAAAGATAACCAAGGGGATTAAAAATTGTCTCAAAAAAGACAGAAGGAAAAGAAAGGCCAGAGTCCCAGAAACCAGGTCGTGTAAACCAGGAGTTTATAATATGAAGGAAGGAGCATGTAAGTGATCGGGTGGGATGAAGCGAATGGTGGCGTCCACGCTGGGTTTTGGATGAAGCACCTGGAACACTGCAGGGTGGTGTGGTTCTGTGCTCGCGGCCAGCCTAACCTGGGGCCGTGTTGATATTTGGAAGGAGCTATGAGGAGAGGCTTCCTTCTGCCTCCAGAGCCCACCCACCTGGAGAGGGTGAAGTGTTCTGCAGGTAAGCAGAGATGGAGCCCAACGGTGTGGTCAAGCATTTAAAGGTGGTCCTGGGCTGGCCTCCCTCGGAGCGCAGGCAGTCAGCAGGGCTGGGTTACGTCATTGATTTCACCCTTGCAAATGGGAGCTCTCCTCGACAAACCTACAGTCCGAGTTGGGTCCCTTCCTGCTTCTTTGACTCCATACCAACATCCTTCATTCCAGGATTTAACTGAAAGGGTTATGCTTTTGAGAAAGAGTAAAGATGAACACAAGTTAATGCCGCTTCCTCGTCTCCTTCCGACACAGAACCGCAGACTTACTTGCCCAGTGTGATCATTCTGCTCCTCTTCACGTCTGTGGCTTTAGTAGCTGCCGTCATCTTTGGTGTTTACTACAGGAAAAAAGGGAAGGCACTAACAGGTACCGTGGCCATGGTGGGTTTTGAATAGAACTCTTAACGCAGACCGATGCATTTCTAGGTGTATGCTTTGAAGATACATATATTGCCCTCTGATTGCCTCTTTTGATAATGTTTAAGGTGAAACACACTTTATACCTAACTCATTGTTCTTTAGCAAAAAACAAACACAAATCCATTGTTCTTGTTTATGAATGAGAAATATGTTCATTTATCCTAGGTTCAGGAAACTGATAAATATTGTAAAGATTATGCATCTCAGATACACAAGGGTTGCATGTAACCTAGAATACGTTTTTAATTACATAATTAATTAAAACAGAAACAATATGTTCAGGTAAATGGCAGATAGAAAGTTTTGACTGGGGGTTACCTTGATAGGTGAATTTAAAATTCTGAAAATAAGTCGTCTTACTCAGTAAGATGCAGGTGCTCATTCTTAGATGAATAATCAAGTGTCATTTTGTTTATTGGGAATAGTTTTCCAGCAAAAAATTGGTTGATAGTATCTTGTAACATCACCTCCTGTTTGACTTTTATACTCCAAAGCTAAAACAGTATAATTTTTAAGAAAGGGTTCAAAATATCACTAGATTTCCTAAACCTAGTGCCCCTGATCTGTTTAACTTTTGGTTTTATGCTGGAGAACAGCAGACTAACAATGTTGTGATAATTACCGGTGGGCAGCAGAGGGACCCAGCCGTGCGCGCACATGTGACAGGGTTGTCTTTTGAAGCACCTGTGGTCTCGATGCATCGTTTCTCCCACAGTCACATCCATGGACGTCACAAAACCCTGCATATCTTACTGTTTCCATTAACATTCCAATACCTAATGTCACTCCGGGCAATCCAAAGACTAACAGAAGAAGGAAGATGGTGATTGAAGATGCCAAGCGTTAATAAGAGAGCGAAGGGGAAAAGTTGGACTTCACTCTTTTAAAAGTCTGTTCCCTGCTGAATATTGTTATTCAATGCAGCTTCACCTCCCCAGCATCTGAAGTGGAGATCTGAATAATGCATGTTCAGAGATGCTGATGGATTGCTGGCTCATCCAGTCATGTTTTCATGAGATAAACAGACTTCTGATGTTTTATTCTTTAGTTTTTGTCTCCCATAATCTCTTCTGGCCATATCTTACAAATGCCAAGGGCAATGGGCTGGCCAATCAGTGAGTATGGAGTGTGACTGTCTGCTTCCTCTTCATCCCTTCATTCAAGACCCATTTATTGGTGACCAGGGGCTGGACAGGCACTGGGGTATCAATACCAAGTGACCCAAACAGAGCCCCTGTCCTTATGGAGGAGGCTCCTCAGTGGGCAAGGCAGGCATTTTGCCCAGAGTGAGGCTGAGTGTGGAAAGGGAGGTACATAGCTTCAGGTGCCAGAGTTGTTTGTCCAGCTTTATGGTTAGCCAGGATCTCCCAGGGGAGCTAAGATCTGAAAGACAAGTTGGACTGCACTAGCCCAAGGGGAGCCAAGAGAATTGCATCTTTGGAGGGAGCAGGGTGAGCAGAGGGGTTGGAATGTTAGTACGGCTGGAGCAGAGAGTGAGAACCAGGGCAAAATGAACCTGGAAAGGAAGGTGCGCCCTGGTGGTGCTCCCATCCTGAGCAGAAGGAAGGAAAACAGTCTTGTGGTGTTAGCACTTGGATTATTTGACTAATTAAAGCAAATTTAGGGGTACAGTAGGAGTGGATGCAGACCCACCAGTAAGTGCGGCTTTTGCAATCCTCCAAGAGATTACCATAGGAGTTATTGGTAATCACTGCAGATGGTGATTGCAGCCATGAGATTAAAAGATGCTTACTCCTTGGAAGGAATGTTATGACCAACATAGACAGCATATTAAAAAGCAGAGGCATTACTTTGTCAACAAAGGTCCATCTAGTCAAGGCTATGATTTTCCCAGTGGTCGTGTATGGATGTGAGAGTTGGACTATAAAGAAAGCTGAGTGCCGAAGAATTGATGCTTTTGAACTGTAGTGTTGGAGAAAACTCTAGAGAGTCCCTTGGACAGCAAGGAGATCCAACCAGTCCATCCTAAAGGAGATCAGTCCTGGGTGTTCATTGGAAGGACTGATGTTGAAGCTGAAACTCCAATACTTTGGCCACCTCATTCAAAGAGTTGACTCATTGGAAAAGACCCTGATGCTGGGAAGGATTGGGGGCAGGAGGAGAAGGGGAAGACAGAGGATGAGATGGTTGGATGGCATCACCAACTCAACGGACATGAGTTTGGGTAAGCTCCGGGAGTTGGTGATGGACAGGGAAACCTGGCGTGCTGCAGTCCATGGGGTCGCAAAGAGTCGCACACGACTGAGCAACTGAGCTGAACACTGAACGAACTTTTTGGCCAACCCAATGTTCAGCTTTACATAGATCAAAAAGTTCTTTTTTGATAAGAAGAGGAAGATGCCTTCATAGTCTTTTAATTGATTGATTTTCTTTTAAATGTTTTCACTCTTAGGGTCTCCTACCCACAGATTTGCAGATGGCTGTGTTTAGAGATAGTATGGAACTGACATAGAGGTCAATAATACTGAATTAGAAATAGGAAATCATAATATGAAGCCCTTATCTTTACTTTGTTTTTCTAGCTAATTTGTGGCACTGGGTCAATGAGGCTTGCGGCCGCCTAAATGGAAATGAGGTAAATATAGAAGTCTAAAGTGCCTCCTTTAAGTACTGTCAACAATTTGGGGAAATTCCCTGGTGGCCCAGTGGTTGGGACTCTGTGCTTCCACCTTAGGAGGCTTGGGTTCGACCCCTGGTTTGGGAATTAAGAGCCTACCCATGGAATGCATAAGTTGCTATAACTATTAGTAGTCAAATATTGAGCCAAATTGTGAATGAGTACTTTTCCGTTAAGGGAGTGGGACCTCACATCCCAGGACTGATCCCAATCCTAAATGCTGTTTTCTTGGCATTTCATTCTATTTCAGTCATCTCTGTGCCCTTGTATTATTTACATTATTATTTTAGTACCAACCTCGACTGCTCGGGACAGACCCCCTAGGAGAGAAGAGCAGTCATATTCCTTTCCTTTGTAGTTATTTTGGTGGCTTTTAATTTGGGTATGACTTCAGCATTGTAGGAGAGCTGTGAGAATAGTATAAAAAACTTCCACATGCCCGCTACTCAGATCCAGCAGCTGTTTATATTTTCACAGTGGTTTATTATTTGCTCTCCGTAGCGTGTCTGGGCTTCCCAGATGCTGCTAGTGGTAAAGACCCTGTCTGCCAGTGCAGGAGGCTTAGGAGATGCGGGTTAGATCCCTGGGCCAGGAAGACCCCCTGGAGGAGGGCCTGGCACCCCACTGCAGTGTTCTTTCCTGGAGAATTCTGTGGACAGAGGAGCCTGGCGGGCCACAGTCCATGGGGTCACAAAGAGTCGGACACGACCGAGCGACTGAGCACAGCAGCATTCGTGTCTGTGTGTATGTATGTTTTTTTCTCTGGGGTCTTTTCAGAGGGGCAGACACCATGCTCCTCCATCCTTAAACACTCCCATGTGAGTTTTATCAGAACAAGAACATTCTCTTATGTAATCATAGTACATTTATCACAATCAAAAAACTTAGTAGTGGTATAATACTGTTATATAATTTACATTTCATCTTAAGATTTCAGTAATTATCCCATTATATCCCTTTTAGATCTAGTTTCTTAGGTATTCTGTTGTGTTAGTCGATCAGTCATGTTTGACTCTCTTCCACGCCATGGACTGTAGCCAGCCAGGCTCCTCCGTCCATGGGGTTCTCCAGGCAAGAGTACTGGAGTGGGTTGCCATTCCCTTCTCCGGGGGATCTTCCCGACCCAGGGGTTGAACCCGGGTCTCCTGCATCACAGGCAGGTTCTCTACCACCTGAGCCCCCACCCTGGGTTCATGCTGCTTTCTCTAGTTCTGGGCCCAGACTCCAGTGTTCACTGTAGTCTCTGCTTATCTGTGCTTGAATCTCCCTTCTCCCCTTGCAAGAAACTCCATTATTCTCAACATATTTACTCATTTACTCAATTCCAGAATACACAGACAGTAGTTTCAGAATTACTAAGCCACAGCACAGCTGAAAGCAAAGTTACTACCTAGAATTCAATATTTGTGTATGGGTTTTTAAAAAATTGAGATTGAGAGCATAGGCGAGATCCAATATTCTGAAATTACTTGGGTTAGCTCCCTCCCTTGCTTGGATGTAAACACGCCGCCCTCTTGGAAATGCAGTTCGATTCATCTGTTTCTGGTTGGGCTCTATTTGAGGGTTCCCCCACCCGCTAATCTTCAATAACCCAAATAAAGCGCAGCAGTCAGCGTTCCATCTGTTCTTGTTTTGGTGGCAATGATTACCATGAACGCTGCTTTCAGCTGCGTTTAGCAGAACCACGTGCTAACGCTGGTATTGACGCTCTGCCTTCTGAATTTAAATCAGCAGGAGGCCGCAGGCAACAGTTTCAGCTGCACCCACGTGGAGGCCACCAGCGCGCCCGAAGTCTGTGAGGGTGTCTTCCTGCTGACCCTGGAGGAGAAGGTCTTTTCCGAAGACACGTGTCGTCCGGAGGCGGGGGGCGCGTGCGCAGCGGCCTGTCCCCCCCGGGGAGACGCCGAGATGCTCTCCTTGGTCAGCGAGATCGAGGGGGACCCCCTCAGGCCGGTGCCCACGGAGGACGAATACACAGACAGGCCCCCCCGGACCGCAGACTCCGTGGTGGTCCTCAGCCCGCCCGGAGGCCGGTCGCCCTTCCCCGAGCCCCTGGAGGTGGGCGAGAACGACAGCCTCAGCCAGTGCTTCACGGGCACGGACAGCGTGGGGGGCTCCGAGAGCCCCCGCCTCCCCTCGCCGCCCTGCAGGACTGCGTGGCGGCCCGCGTCCCCCGAGAAGGCCTTGCACGCAGAAGCGGGGGGCGGCCGGTGCCCGCACTGGGCGGCCGGCGCCCGCCCTGCAGACGGCTGCGCAGGCTGCGGGGACCCGGCCGGGGGGCACCCGGCGCCCGCACTGGAGACGCCCCCGAGTGGACCCTTGCCCCAGTGCGCCTACGGCATGGGCGTTCCGCCCGCAGCAGACCGGGCCGAGGCGGGGGCCCAGCCGCCGGACGGGGCCGCCGCCGAGCTTCCCGGCCCCGCGAAGGGGGGCCCCGGTGACCAGGCGCCTGCCTCAGGTGAGTGACCGCGGGCTCCCCCTGGGCGCAAAGGCCTGGCTCAGTCCAGGCCTGCGCGAGTCGCCCGCCTCTCGGTGGGCGGGGATGCGCGGGGGGAAGCATCCGCTCCTGTTTTGCCCTGATAAGCCTCTCTGCTGGGTGGGTTTCCGTTCAGCCCACACGTCGGGTTTGTGGACTGTACCCTCTCTCTCTCTGGGCTCGCTCTCTCGGTTCGCACGTGCCCCGTGCCCTTTTGCCTTCGGGCTCCTGACGACGGGGTTAGACCCCAAATCCCAACACTGAGCCCTGAAGACAGAGACAGCATTGACCTCAGGACTGGCTGAAGTCAAGGCATTCCCTCAGATTTCTGGGTTTGGGTTTGTTTTTAGTTTTTAAGCAACCTAGGCTTCAAATCCCACCCCCAAAACTTATATATTTCAGGACAACAAACAAAATTGTGCAGTTAATCCTTGAGGAATTAGTATTTATGGAGGGTAGTTCGTTGATTCTGGACCAAGTTAACGAGGCAGTAGCTGACCTTTGATGCTTTTTATGAGAAGCGCTTTTATAGTCACGCTTAGGATGTACTTATGGAACCGGGAGGATGGTTTTACAACGTACAGTCGAGATCGAGATTGATTGCGGCAGCACTGCTTGAGCACGAGTGACCCACCAGCTCTAACAGTACAGCTTCTGTCTGCGAAGGTGAAACACCCTCCGTTTTATTATGTAGCTACAAGGAACTCTGTCACTGATGCTGAGGGCTTGCTCTGGAAATTATTAGCAGTATTATGGGAAGCGGGGAGGTCAGGGATTTTCCAGAAATTTCTAAAAGCTCTAGACACTCTCACCAGAAAATTAAATATATGAAAAGTGAAGTGAAAGTGTTAGTTGCTCAGTCCTGTCTGACTCTTTGTGACTCCATGGACTGCAGCCCACCAGGCTCCCCGGTCTGTGGAATTCTCTAGGCAAGAATACTGGAGGGGGTTGCCATTCCCTTCTCCAGGGGATCTTCCTGACCCAGGGATTGAACCCAGGTCTCCTGCATTGCAGGTGGATTCTTTACCATCTGAGCCACCAGGGAAGCCCAAGAATACTGGACTGGATTGCCATCCCCTTCTCCAGGGGATCTTCCTGACCCAGGGATCAAACCCAGGTCTCCCGCATTGCAGGCAGATTCTTTATCATCAGCACCACCAGGGAAGCCCAATGAATATATGAAAGAGAAAGAGTTAGCTGCTCAGTTGTGTCCAATTCTGCAGCCCCATGGATGGTAGATTCCCAGGCTCCTCTGTCCATGGGACTCTCCAGGAGTGGGTTGCCATGCCCTCCTCCAGGGGATCTTCCCAGAACATCACAGGCATACTGTTCACCATCCAAACCATATGCGTGTGTACTATTTAAAGGGCTTCACAGCCTCCTCCCCTCTCCAAAACCGCAAAGCCCAGTCAGGGACATCTTTATCCTGGGATGCTTTGCTTTCCTGCCTCTTTGTTTAGGCCGCCAGCAGGTCTAGCAGCTGATCTTGGAATTGTTTTATAACCAAGAGGCGGCTCCACCAGGCCCTGAGTGGGGAACGCTTTTTCTCATGCTGGCGGTGACTGCTGGCTTATTGAGTAGAAGGATGAATTTACATCTGTTTTCCAAGCTTTGGGGTTTGGCTGTACCTACCCAGATTCACTGCTGCATCAATGCTCTATTAGCTCTCAGTCAAACTGAAAGAGGGAGATAAACTGGGGGGTATTTTTCAAAGAACCCTGATGTGTTTTTCCTTCCAAAGACCTCAGCTTTCTTTTTTTTTCCCCAAAGATTTTAAGTGATTTCCATATCGAAAAGTTTGGCTCTCTGCTTCGTTTGTGTGGTTCTCTTTCCTCTTGGAGGTGACTTTTCTTTCCACTGGTTGGACTCGGGTGGCGGGGAGGGCGGAGCCTCCTCGGGGCAGGGAACACACCGGGATGCACAGGGGACTGAGTGCTTTCTCAGTTGCTGACGTCACGAAGGTGACACTGCTGCCCTGTGAAAAGTGGATGCAGGCCTAGGAAGAACAATGTTAGACACCGAGAAAAAGGTCATTTTTTTCCTTAGTGTCATGACACCAACGTGGCAGATCTGAACTTTCCTATAAAGAGTTAAAACAGGGCCCATCTCTGATTTTATCCTTTATTTCTCTCCAGCACTAAACAGCTAAGCATGGAAAAAGGAAAAAAAAAAATGTGTACCATCCACTAAGTGGTGTTAATTTGCAAGAAGTTTACACTGCTTTTTCTGCCTCAATCCGGTGCTCAGCCATATAAAACATCCGTAGAGCGTGGCCAGCAGGCGGGCCAGATCCACGTTCGCCTGAGCAGCAGCCAGACCTTTTTGAGGCTGTGCTGTTGCCTCTGTAATTACTTCTATATGAATGGCCTCCTGGTTCCTGGTGAAAATAGCGCTTTCTCATTATTGCCTTTTTTTTTTGCCCCTCCCCACCCCGGGCTGTGCCGGCTGTGGAATGCCCGGTCTTTTGGTCTTTTGTTGTGTCGTGGTCTCCGTCCTTTGAGATCATGGAGTCTCAGCCACTAAACCACCAGGGAAGTTCCTCATTAGTGCTGTGCTGCGCTCAGTCATCGCTCAGTCGTGTCCGACTCTTTGTGGCCCCAAGGACTGTAGCTTACCAGGCTCTGTCCATGGGGATTCTCCAGGCAAAAATACTAGAGTGGGTTGCCATGCCCTCCTCCCAGGGATCTTCCTGAACCAGGGATTGAACCCAGGTCTCCCACATTGCAGGCTCATTCTTTACCGTCTGAGCCACCAGAGAAGCCCATTATTACTTTTTTTTTTTTTTTAAAGAAAATTCACTTGCCTGTTCCAGGTCTTAGTTGTGGCTTGTGGGATCCAGCTCCCTAACCATGGATCAAACCTGGGCCCCCTGCATTGGGAGCAAGGCGTCTTAGCCATTGGACCACTAGGGAAGTGCTTCTTTACTGCTTTTTTAAATTGTCATGATTTTTGTTCTATAAAAATGTGTAGAAGAGGATGGTGCTTGGGTGAAAATTGAGTGGGCTTAATCCTAAAAGGCACCATCTTCTCAGGACTTGAGGGAGGTGACCTTTATATTGGCTTTTGGATTTGTATGTGTGAATATTTAAAAAGAAAAGAAAAAAAAAACTTGCAACCAAATCAAGTGGTTTGTGCAGAAACGACAGGCCTGGGCACTCCCTCAGTAGGGAAAAGTACCTTCCTGGCACCCAACTTGCCCTTGCAGACGATGATAGCTCTTCAGACAGCTCCATAAGCACACCTTTCAAAAATAGCAGCGGATGGTCAGTCTATTGAAGCCGTGTTACAACTCTTAAAGAACAGGGAGGATCATCAGCAAAAACCAGTGAAGGGGAAAACACCGTGGCCGAGTTTTGTGTAACCGAGTCCTGATTTACGTCTTAAAGTCTCCTGACGGTTACCTTGCGGACCAGCTCTTTCACCTGGAGTTTGGAGGGTTATGTGTCTAGAAAGTCATTCTATGCAAAAGAAAGCGGCTTCTGGTGATGCAAGTGTCACCAGCTGGCCAGGGACTTGTTCTGGCTCCTGAGATGATGTAATTGCTTCCGACACTTCTGAGCCCCCAGAGAGGTGTTTCTTCACTGGGTTCACAGCAGTTCTTCATGAGCACCAGTTAAATGATTCTCTACCGAGTCTTTACTGAGGTTCTGCTGAGCCATGGAGACTTGGGAAAGCTTGGGAGTAGGGATGGGCACCAGGGAGTGGACCACACGAAAAAAATCAATAATCTGAGCAAGCAAGGCCCCCGAGTGGGCGCCCTGCGGGCGCCTGCACCGCTCGCCCACCTTGCCTGGCCCACGCCGGCCCAGCCCCTTCGGCAGGAACCTCTCCCCTTCTGCTCCGCCACGTGCTTCCCTTCCTGCAGCCGCCTCGTCCCTCCCTGTCTGCTTTCCAGAGCACCCGGTTCTTCCTGACCTTCAAGTCCCTGCTCAAATTGTGTCCGCCTCTTTGTGGCCCCGTGGACTGTAGCCCGCCAGGCTCCTCTGGGCATGGTCTTCCTGGCGAGAAGACTGGAGTGGGTTGCCACTTCCTCCTCCGGGGTCTGAGTCTCTTGCACTGCAGGCAGATTCTCTAGCACTGAGCCACTGGGGAAGCTCAAATGCTGCTTCCTGAACGACGGGAACTCTCCCTGTCTGTGCCCCGGCAGCCCCTGGTAATAACCCTGGCATCTTTCTCACCGAGCCCAGGATACCCATACCTTTAACAACCACCATCTCGAGGCAGCCACGGCCGTCACCACACCTGACCGGCCTAGTCTCTCCCGAGGCAGCTTACTCACCGAATGAATGAATAAATGTCCGTAAGCTCACTCATTCACTTATCCAGTCGTGAATAACTAGCAGAGGGAGAACCTGTAGCTCCAGTTTGTTCCCTGACTTCCTCTCAGCCTCCCACATCTTCCATCTGTCCCAGGGGTTGGGGGCTAGGCAGGGGATGGCAGAACTGCCACTGGCTGTCCTGGGCAGACTTGGGTGTCCTGGGCAGACATGGCAGAAGTAAGGCTGAGCTGGTCCATCCAAGCGGCAAGACACACCCAGGCTGAGGGCCCCACCCCGTCCTGAAGTGACTGTTTCTGACCATCCACTCCATCCTGTGAGACAGATAGGGTCTTCTTCCCCTTTCTCCCCTCCCCTCCAGCAAAGGACTGTCTTCTGTCTCTAGCTAGCTTCTCTGTCCTGCTGAAATGCCATCCACTAACTTGTATTGATATTTGAAAAGTGAAAAATGTTAGTCACTCAGTCGGGTCCAACTTGTTGTGACCCTGAACCCCACCAGGCTCCTCTGTCCATGGGATTCTCCAGCCAAGAATACTGAAATGGGTTGCCATTCCCTTCTCCAGGGGATCTTCCCGACCTGGGGACTGAACCCCAGTCTCCTATGCCACAGGCAGATTCTTTGCTATCTGAGCCACCAGGGAAACATTGTTTACCTGAGCCACATGTTTGACGTTTAGTTAAGTATTATAGGAGCAGGTATTAGCTCAATGACTCTATAAGTTAAAAATACTTTATAGTACAGTTATTTGGTAATAAAATTCAGCATTCATTGGTGCTAAAAGTCAAAGTATTACTTCAAAATATATGAAAATTTTCTTCACTATATGCTTTCATTTAGCCCTGCTTGCCTTCTTTCTGGTCTAACAGGGGTCATTTTGGAAAAGGTTTCATTTATGAGCCATTCTAAGTAATTTTCAAGCATGATTCAGAATGGAACTATTAAATCCTGCTTCCCTTCCCGTATCATCATAGACCCAGTTTCTTCCAAATGCCTGAAACAGGTCTTGCATTTCCATAAAAAGGAAAATCACATGAGAAGCATATGGGTTAAATATAAAATATGTTTTTAAAAAATTCCAGAAGAACCCAATATAGCCTGGGTAATTTGAGTGTATTTGTGTATATTTTTAGTTCTTTTCCTTGGAAGAAAATCTGCATGACAATTAGGTGATAATATTTGCTGTAGTTCTTGTGATTTCATATTCATACATCATATATTTTAAACAACATAATAAGCCTTTGAGGAGACAAGTGTGCATTACCTTGCTTTAAAATGTAAATTCTGACAGGGATTGGGTTCTTACATGGAAGCTTATTCTCTCTGCCTGAGAAATAGTGATTCCATGGAGCTTGCTATGCAAAACAGGGAGTTCACAAAGCATAAACATCTTTCTAGTCGTGATAAGCCACTTTATTTGTTCTTTGTTTCTGTTGACTTAAAATGCTATTTTTAACTCTCTCAAGTGACCTGAAAATTTTTCTAGCTAAGTCACATTAAATATTAATGCTAAGCCAACCAACCCACTTTAAATGTTAGAAACTTCAGATTTTCTAGTTTAATGAAAACCCTTGAGACTTCCCTGTGTTGTCTGGTGGTTAAGACCCCCTGCTTCCAGTGCAGGGGGCCGGGGCTCAATCCCTGGTCATGGAACTGCATACCACCTGCTACAATGAAGACCAGGTGCAGCCAAATAAATAAGTAAATATCCAGAAAATAAAAAAGTCAAAACTCCCATGTCATGCTGGTTCTCAAAGCATCCTTTTAGATAGCCTTCACATAGAGGTCTAATAATCGCCCTTAAGAGGCATATTAAGACTGTTCTGATATCCCGAAGGTTGCATTTTTATCAGTGATATCACAGGTATGAGAGTTGGACCATAAAGAAGGCTGGGCACCAAAGAACTGATGCTTTTGAATTGTGGTGCTGGAAAAGACTCTGGAGAGTCCCTTGGACAGCAAGGAGATCAAACCATTCAATCCTAAAGGAGATCCAACCCTGAATATTCATTGGAAGGACTGATGCTGAAAGTGAAGCTCCAGTACTTTGGTCAGCCTATATGAAGAGCCAGCTCATTGGAAAAGACCCTCATGCTGGGAGAGATTGAGAGCAAGAAGAGAAGGGCATGACAGACGAGGAGATATTGGATGGCATCATTGGCTCGATGGAGATGAATTTGAGCAAACTGGGAAATAGTGGAAAACAGAAGAGCCTGGTGTGCTGCAGTCCATGGGGTCGCAAAGAATTGGAAGCGACTTAGTAATTGAACAACAAAATCAGAGGTATGCATTACCGGTGTTGGCTAAGTTTGGCTTCCCTAATGGCTCGGACGGTAAAGAATCTGCCTGTAATGTGGGAGCCCCAGGTTCAATCCCTGGGTTGGAAAGATCCCCTGGGGAAGGGAATTGCAACCCACTCCAGCATTCTTGCCTGGAGAATTCCATAGACAGAGGAGCCAGGAGGGCTACAGTCCATGGGGTCGCTGAGAGTTGGAACTGGATGAGCGACTAACGCTTACCTTCTTACTTGCTCGCAGAAATCCTATGGGCACGTTCCTCACCCACGACCACACAGCGGGTGGCAATGAAACCACAACTCACACATCTGATTCTGAAGCCTGTGCCTTGAACTATGGCACTGTCTCCCTATAAATCAGTGCCAATGATACTGTTTTCATTTGTTTATTGTGCACTGGAGAATCCCGTGAGCCATAGAATACAGACAAACTCGGGCTGGGATCACTGGCTACTCAGGTTGAGCAAGGGGCCATGGCCAGGTCAGGCCCAGAAGTTTCCATGGGAAGAGACACTAGTGTCTGTGTGAAGAGGTGATGGCTCCCTTGGCCTGAGTCCCCTCTGTTGCAGTTACCAATTCTTTGATGAGGAAAGCTCTTTCTTCCACATGCCTCCAGCCTCATCCTGTTATGCAAGTAAAATAAAATAAATGCCAAAGGCAGCGTTGATGGGGGAAAGCTGGCAGAAAGACAGCTTCAGACAGTGAGGAAGAAGGAGGTGACTGGCCTGGTTCATCTTGTATTCCCAGAGGCCTTTGGCTTGCACGTGTGTGCTTAGTCGCTTCAGTCGTGTTCCACTCTTTGTGACCCGTGGACTGTAGCCTACCAGGCTTCTTTGTCCATGGGACTTCCCAGGCCCCTCTTCCAGGGGATCTTCCTGACCCAGGAATCAAAACCACGTCTTCTGCAACTCCTGCATTGTAGGTGGATTCTTTACCTGCTGAGCCACCGAGGAAGCCCCTGTGGCCAACTGGGACCTATAAAAACCTCGAGTCTTCTTAAGGCATCTTGGACAAGTCTCACACACCCTGTTCCTTCTTCACATCCCCCCTTACCAGCCACCAGCAAGGGAGAAGTCTCCCCTAACATCAGAACAACCTGTTGCATCCTTGGTTCTCAGTGGAAAGACCCACCCCTTCCAGGGCATGCACCAAGAGCAGAAACTATGGCAACCAAGCTGCTGAGGGGCCCGCAGCACCCACGTGTGGACACGGAGTCCTACCGCCTTGCCACGCCAGGGCCTCGCCCTCAGGTCCATTCGTACGACCATGTAAAACCCTCTGGATGGTAGAAAGCAGATCTTAAGGAATGATTGCTTGCAAGCAAGGACAGTTCTGGACTGAGGCATAACACAGATGAGGATATCACCAACTCCTTCAAAACCTTGATCTACTCTCGGACTTCCTTGGTAGTCCAGTGCAGGTTCAAACCCTGGCTCAAGAACTAAGATCCCATACGTTGCATGGTCCAGGCAAAAAAAGAAAGAAAGAAAGCTTGATCTACTGTCATGCGACATCCAACTCACAGCTGACCGGCATGATGAAAAGCGAGACGGTGGGGGAATTCGTGGTGTAGAATTACTCAGATGAGTCTTCAAGCCAGAGATGGTTAGAATGACGGACCACTTCAGCCAAGAAAACAAAAGTTGGTTAGATACTTACTAGAGGTAAGTGCCCTTTCAGCCTTCAAGATCAGATGAAATCCTTCAACAAGACAGCAGTGGAAAAATAACATGACTGCTCGAGACATTTCCTAGGCCCCTTTCTTCCTTGGGGGTACCATGAGCACAACTATTAGATTCTGGGAGTAGTAATGCCAGCCTTGTACCTGTGAAAAATTCTTTGTTATTTCCCAAGCGTTTTCCAAGCCACCATCTCATTCGACCCTATGCCATCCTGCCAGGTATTAACACATTCATGTATTCATTCATTTCACATTTATCGTATGCCTGCTCTGGGCGGCTGTACCTTGCCAGCCTAGCTGGGCTTGAATACTGATGCTCGTTTCATAAAGGAGCAGACCCAGACCACGCTGTTAGGGGGTTTGTCCCAGAGTCCACAGCGAGTCGGGGCCAAGCCAGGGGAGGCCCAGGGCTTTCAGAGCCTGTCTGCTCCTCTGTCCCAGCCCTGTCTCTGGCCCTCCTGGACTCGGGCAGTCACTGAAACCAGTGCCCCGCTAGTCACCTCGTGCCCCTTCTGCTCTTCAAGGAGTGAAACACCAAGCTAAGTGGCCAAAATCTTTTTGCTGTTGAGGTTGAGATGGCCGAGACTAGCACTCCATTAAGGTTAGTGGATTACTTGCAGGTGAGTCTGCGTGTGACAAGGTTGGGAAAGCAGGGTGTTAGTTTTCATTGTTGAAGCCATGTCAGTCAGTCGAGGGGGGGAAAGAAGCAAGCCTGGGGCGCTCAGGTGCAGAGTAACGGCAAGCTGGTGTGAGAATGCAGCCAGTCTACTATAGAGGGCACACGCAGTGAGTTCTGGACTTGGGGTGTTGTATCACGGGTTACTGCTTCCCTGGTGGCACTAGTGGTAAAGAACCTGCCTTCCAATGCAGGAAACATGAGGGGCTAGTGTTCGATTCTTGGGTCGGGAAGATCCCCGGGAGGAGGGCATGGCAACTCCAGTATCCTTGCCTGGAGAATCCCATGGACAGAGGACCCTGGTGGGCTACAGTCCATCGGGTCGCAAAGAGTAGGACACGACTGAGCGCCTTAGCACAGAGGACACATGGCAGTTATTACTGTAATAGTGATTTAGCTTCATCTAAGTCACGGATGAACCTGTAGAGTGAGCTGGTGGAAGCTGACAGCCCACTGATGACTCACAGCTAGTGGGTCACTCGAGGCTGGAACACCTAGGACCTGCTGCTCCTGCCCAGTGAATGGCCAAGCTTACTAAAATCCATGGGTCATCCCAGTCTCATGAGGGTGAGCTGATCCTGTTGTAATTTAAAACTTTAGCTGTACATTAACTGGTTAAAAAATGAATTTGATAAGCATGAGAATTATTTCTATGAAAATGAAGTACTTCAGGACAATTCAAAGAATGAGCTGTTAAAATCTTTTTGCTATTCAAGTTGGGATTGGTGAGACTCTGAAAGATTGGGGGGATAAAACTCTAGCAGGATTCTGCACTTAGACCGCTTGGCAGCTTGAGTGCTCATTGTACTTTTTAAAATATAATTTAAATTTTTTTTTAGTTAACTTATTTGGCTGCTTTGAGTCTTATTTGCCGCACACAGGATCTTTAGCTGGGGCCTCTGAACTTTTAGTTTTGCAGCATGTGGGATCTACTTCCCTAACCCGGGATAAAACCTGAGCTCCTCACATTGGGAGTGCAGAGTCCCAGCCACTGGACCACCAGGGAAGTCCCTTCCTTTCACTTTAAATGAAATAAAACAAGATCAGAGGCCAAACCTTATGGTATCGTTGATAGAGTCAGCAGATGTTTTCTAAAAGGGACAAGTCTCAATTCTCCATCAGAAAGCGGGTGTTGGAAGCTTTACAGCAATGATGTGTGGCTTGAACACCGAGGAAGCAGACCGTATAATCTGTAGCTTAGGAGGGATGCTTCTGCGACTCAAGAGTTTTTAAAAGCTTAAGTTTTTTCTCAACAGAGAAAATTAGATTGGCAGACAGGTCTGCGATATTGAAACATGTCCAATTTATAAAATGTTACCTCCCAAAAGAGTGACTCTAAGTTAGAGCATCAGCGAGGGGGAAAACACAGAGCTGGACTTCTGAGGGCCGCCTGTCACCAGCTGTGAAGTTCCCAGAGCCCAGGGAAACGAAACTATGAAGCCCTTGTGCAAATATTTGTAAGAGCTCCCAGATGATGGCAACAACCTTAGACAGGCCTGGGGCTTCTGAGCACAGGGTCCTGTGTGGCTGCGAGGTCACACGCCCCTGAACGCGGCTCTGCGGTCACTGGCTGTCACTGGCGAGTAAGTAGAGCTACTTAAAGAAGTCTCGTTTGTACCAGTTTATTACTCTCATCGAGTCAGCGTGAATGGAACAGACTTGGACTTGATCAAAGATCGTCTTTATCATTAATTGTATTTCTGATAAGGAAATACATGAAGAATAAAATTGAGAATCTCATATTCATTCTAGGTAACTTGTCTTTACATCCTAATTGTCAGGAATTTAAAGGTTTTTTTTTTTTTTTTTTTTTTGGTCCTCCCCTCTCTCCTTTACCTCCCCCTCCCAAGAATAATATTCTTGATCTAGTCTATGGATCAAAGAATTCTGAAATGTTTAAATATATCTCTTATGCAAAAGGGTTTGAGTTCTATTCTGGAAAAAAGTAGAAAATAAGAATACAGACCCTATAGAATAAATTAAAGATATGTTGTTGGCCACGAGGTAAAGGCATGGAATGAACTCCTTAAGAAGAAAAGTTTAAGACAAAATCTTAAAGTGTAAGAGGATGGTTTAAAAAAATTGTTTTTCAGTCTGAGTTCAGACAAACTGAAGATTCTGATAAGGAATAAGGTTAACAGCAATGGATTCATGATGATGATTTGTTGGAAAACAAAAATTTTAAAGGATGGAGAAATTATATATACCATGACAAAAACAGATAAATCAATATGAAGAGGATATTTAATTCAAGCCCATAAATCAGTCACACCATAATGAACATTGCCCTGTGTGTAGGTTTACATAATATTGAAGAATGACAGAATCAACAGTTGATGTTGAAATAATAAACGGCTAGGAGAAATATACCAAGAAAAAAAAATCACACTTTAAAGCCACTTACAATTGCAATTCTTACTAAATCAACATAGTATCTTTTATTTTTTATTGTTAAATATGGTATATTTTAAATTGGAATGGAATGTTTATGGTATACACATATTACTTTTGATTTCTCACTTTGACTTTTGTGTTAACTAGCTAGTGATCCCTCAACTGGGAAGACTTCTCTTACTTTAGTTACATGTTACCATTCTGCTGCTGCTATGGTAGGAGCCCTTGTGTCAGGTTAGTTGCTTGGTTAGTTGCTGAGTTACTTGAAAAAGTCATTTACAAGTTCATATCTTAAACATTTTTAACTTAAAACATATAACTTACATTCACACATTGACTTTTTTTTAGTACAGGGACATATGTGTTGGTTGGTTATAATTTCCTGAGCCTTTTTCACATTAACCACACACCATGATAATTTCCAATTTCTGTTTCTTTAGTGGGGAATGAGAAATTATAGATCTTTGCAGAACAAATTTGAGTGTAAACTCCTTCTGCATTTTTAGATTCCTTTTCTTTTTTTCTTTTAACAGATGCTTTGTCCAGTTCAGCAGCTTGTTGATGTCTTTTGTGTTTAGTGGCTCACATTTATTTGGGTCATTGCAAAGCATTCACTTTAGTTTTGTTAGAAACATTTGCCTTTTTTCACACTTACATTTCACAACTTTACACAAAGACAGACAGACCTTGGGTATTGCATGGTTCAGTTCCAGACCACTGCAATAACGCACACATCACAGTGAGTCAGGTGAACTTTTTGGTTTCCCAGTGCATATGAAGTTGTGTTTACACTATACACAGTCTAGCATGTCTAAAAAACAATGTAGATGCCTTAATTTAAAAATACCTTATTGTCAAGAAATGCTGACATTATCTGACATTGCAGGGTTGCCACAAACTTTCAATTTATACAAAACCCAGTGTGTTCAAAGCACTATAAACTCAAGCAAGAAAACAGGGTATGCTTGTATTTAATTAGATTTTATGAGTTCAAGTAGTTAAAAACAGACCTAAGAACCAAGTTACCAAGTTACCACTTGGTAACTGGTGGAAGCAGAAAGACATCGGCATGCTGGAGAGTAGACCCCTAGCTTAGGGTGTGCTGGATTATAAGAACATCTGTTTATTTTTTAATTTTTATTTCATATTGGAGTTTAGTTTTATTTACAATGTTCTGTTAAGTTTCAGGTAGACAGCACAGTGATTCAGTTATATGTATACCTATTCTTTTTCAAATTTTTTCCATTTTAGGTTATTGCAGAATATTGAGTAGAGGTCCCTGTACTCTACAGTAGGTCTTTGTAGGTTATCTATTTAAAATACAGCAGTGTGTATATGTCAATTCCAAGTTCCCAACTTCTGCCCTCCTTCACATTTCCCCTTTGGTAACTATAAGTTGTTTTCCGTGAGCCTCTTTCTATTTTGTAAATAAGTTCATTTGTATAATTTTTTTTAAGATTCCTCATATAAGTGGTATCACGTGATATCTGTCTTTCTCTGACTTGCTTACTATGATAATCTCTAGGTCCATCCATGTTGCTGCAAATAACATCATTTCATCTTTTTGAATGGTCGAGTAACATGCCATTGTATATATGCACCACTTTTCTTTATCCGTTCCTCTGTCGATGGACATTTAGGTTGCTCCCATGCTTTGGTTATTGTAAACAGCACTGCAATGAACACTGGGCTGCGTTATCCTTTCGAACTATAGTTTTCTCTGGATATATGCCTAGGAGTGGGACTGCTGGATCGTGTCTGTATGTTTCAGAGGGAATGGAGAACGCGGGTCAATCTGGCTAGTTGGTGAATGGAATACTAGCTGGCCTTGCCTAAGTTGCTTGGAGAATTAATAAGTAAATCCCCGTCACTACCCATCTAGGGGCATACCCAACACAGCTACCTACAGGAAAAACGGCATGAGTTATAAATCCTCAATTATGAGTTCCAATTTGTGGCTCATATTTGAAATCTGTTTTCATTGAAATCCCTGTAATGGGCCATGGGGCCTGTTTCAGCATCTCTGCAGTTGCTGTTTGGGTGGATGGAAGGCTCCTGGGATTCCATGGATACTGTTGGTTCTTCAGTCAGACCATCCAAAATACGCCTTCCATATTGGAGGAAATCCCTTCGTGGAGAGTATTGACACTGTTTTACTTGTATAAATTGTTATTAAGCTTTGTCATAACAGAGAAGGAACAAAAAAGATGAATAGTGAGGCGCTGTTTTGCTCTTCACTTTCAGACTGAAAGATTATGCTCCTGTTGCTGATGGTTGGGGCTTTTCTGCTTCTGCTCGGTTTCTGGCACTGATTTTTGCCCCGCTCATTTCTAGAGCAATCCGTCTTTAAAACAGAGTAATACGTGTCCCAACATTCATTGAACTTTATATTTGGTTTTCAAAAGGTCCCCTAATTAAAGACTGGCTAAATCCAGTCACCCACAAAAGTTCATGATAGAACACCCTGGGGACAAAACAACCCCCCACTCCAGGGTTCAGAAGGAAACAGTGAATTTTTTCAGTGTAAGATTGTTTTGATTTTTTTTTTTTTGATTTTTTTCTTCTTTTCATGTTCGTCTTACGAATCTCTCTTTCTAGCAGTTAGAAAAAAGTGTTAAGGCGAAAGATTTATACGATCTGAAGAGAAACCAGAGTATTTAAAAAAAAAAAAAAGTGTTCAGGAGATAAATTTCTGCTAGACCCCGGGCCCACGAGGCCCCAGGGCCCTCCGGCCGCGCTCAGGGACCCCTCAGGGAGGGCAAAAAAGACGGGCGTCGCGGAGCGAGGAGGCTGGGCTGCGGCGGCCGGGTCGGCCCGGCGGCGGCCCTCCCTCCAGCCCTGCATCCTTCGCGACGCGCGGGCCCCGCAGCGCCCTCGGCGGTGTCCGCGGGCGTCCGTCTCGCCCGCCGGCGGGTCTGCGGTCCCGCGTCCCCCGCTGCCGCGCGAGGTGTCCCCTCGGCGCCCCTCTCTCGGGCAGGCCGGCGCGGGGAGGGAGCCCGTCGGGGCCGGGGTGGCCGGCCCCGCGCGGACCCCTGACCGACCGCGCTCCCTCTCCCTCGCCCTGCAGGCAGCGTGACCGGAAACGGTAACTCCACGTTCATCTCCAGCGGGCAGGTGATGAACTTCAAGGGCGACATCATCGTGGTCTACGTCAGCCAGAGCTCGCAGGAGGGCGCGGCGGCGGGCGGCGCGGCGGAGCCGGCGGGCCGCCCGGTGCAGGAGGAGAGCCCGCCGCGCCGCGGCTCGTTCGCCGGCCTCGGGCCGCGCTTCCCGGACGCGTGCGCCGGCCTCGACGTGGGCCCGGGGCTGCAGGAGCGCGGCGCCCCGGCGCCCGACAAGGCCTCGCGGCCGGTGCAGGAGGAGGGGGCGGCCGAGACGCGGCGCTGAGCGGCGGGCAGCCTCGCGCGTGGTTCGCGGGCCGCCATGTCGGGGCCGCGCGCGTCGGGGGCCTGCGCACGTCGGGGCCGGCACGTCGGGGGGGGGCCGCGCACGTCGGGGGG
>ML661903.1:1102553-1117234 GCA_007570785.1 Antilocapra americana | reverse complement strand
CGGGGGCCGCGGGGCGGGGCCGCGGGCGGGGCGGGGCCAGGGTCTGCGCCCTCGCGCCCTCGCGCCCTCGCGCCCCTGCCCTCGGCACAGCTGCGTGCAACGGCCTGACGTCCTCGTGCGCCTGCTCAAATGGAATCGAGGACTATTTGGAAAAAAAATACAATGCACGTTTGTTCTCACGACTCTGCCGTCCACAACCGCGTGCCCGCGCGCTGCGCAGGTGCGCCTGCCGTCTCGGCCGCCCGGCTCGTCACCTTGTCGTTCTTCTCCCGACCTCGGGAGTGCGGGCCTCGCGGCACCGGCCTCTGCGCCGCCCGCTCCGTTTGGGTCTGCATCCCCCCACCCTTTCTCCGCAGGTGATGTTTGTGTTTCACTCCTTGATAACGTTTTTCTTGGCACTGTCTCCCCACCCCACCCTACCCCACCCCACCCGTTTCTTTCTTTTTACTATTTAACGATTTTCTTGAAAATTCTCCTCCGGGTGACGGTCTTCTTCATATTTCTTTCACCCCTTCTCACAAGTAGATGCCCGTGTGTAGTGATGGGAGGCAGGGGCGAGGAGTCTGTTGTAAGCACTTTTGGGAAAAGGCTAAAAATGTGAAGTCTGGCCGTAAGCTTGGGGAACAGAGGAGAGACTTTGAGCTTTTGAAAACTTTTCTGAGTTCTCAAGTTTCTAAAGGAAGGGGAAATCCCCCTGAATAGTCTTAAGTGTGTGTCAATTTCCGTGCAGCCCGAAGCTGCGGTTTGTGTCCGACTCCTTTAATCCATCTCAGAATGGCTCATCCCCAGCCCAGTCCATATGCCGAGACGAATGGGCATACCCGTCCCAGCAGAGGCAGCAGGACTTGGGTAACTAAATCTCTAAAAATCCAATTTGCTGCACCTGGCATTCTCATTCTTGAGAATGAGGATGAAACATGTGGAAAATGAGTAGGATATGGGATGGCCTGCACACTCAGTGAAAAAAAAAAAAAAAGGTGCTGTGAAAGTTTAAGAAAGTAAGAATAAAGACGTTAATATCCATTTTTTCTTTCTAAACAAGAATAGCATACATGTGTTTAGGCAATAGGCTCCATTTTCTTCCTAAATGTGTGACTGTAGTTTAGCCTTGTAGAAGTGGATAATATTCCTGTTATTTTCCATGCATCTGAATTAAAAATCCTTATATTGTGAACTTAAAAGAATTTATCATAGAGATGCTTTCTCTTAGCATCAGTGCTCTTGTGAGGAAACATACAGTGTGAGTAGGTTGAAAGGCGTTACCCCCGGGGGGTTTCATCTATTGTGGCCAGTTAGCATTTGTTTTCCTCAAATACTAAAGTTACAATGCCTGAGCACATGAAAATTGATTTTTTGGATCTGGTAGGTTTTGAAAGTGATAATAGTAGTCACTGTCCAGACTTGAATGACCTCAAATGCCCAGCTGAAGGGAATGATCACTGATCAGGGGGTTCTCCTTGTTGATTGCATGTCTGTTGGAAATGCTAGAATAGTAGCTGCCAATTATGATTCTTAATGGAGAAGCAGCGGTGGCTCTGTAATTTCTTTTGTCTCCTTAGCAGACATGAGAAATGCTAGGAAACATGCTTATTGCCAGAGTGATCCGTTGGTGAGCATTTACTGTCTGTACTGCCCTTTGCTCATCCATCCAAAGAGAGATGTTATAAAAATGGAAGTAACTATTCTACCTTTTGTTATAGTTCATTGAGGAGAAGGCAGAGCTAAAGACCCAAGTTTCTACTGTGACTGTCACCATCTCACTAATTCTTTATCTTTCTCTGCTTTTCTTTTTTAAATTTTTCCTACAAAAAGGCACTAATGGTAATTTTTGACACTTTCCCTACTTGGAAATAACAGAAGAATGCTACAGTGAATGTTAAAGTGTCTTGAGCTCCTTAAACAAAAGGTGCTAAATAAACACATAAGAATCTACTTCAGAAAAAGGTGATATTCTTTCCTATGCTGATCCCTGCTAATTCTGTATTGACCCAAAGACAATTAAATGATAGGAAATGGATAGCAAGTATAACTCTGTGTCTGTGTATTATAGAGTTGTGTATGACAAATGTAAACAGAATGAAATGAAGACAGTAATGAAAAACTGGGGAATGTGATAAAGAGATTATTAAACTTATATTTGACAACAGACTGTTTTCATGGCTTGTTTAAACAAATATTTTTGTGGAATAATGACGTGACTTCTTGCTGATCTCGCTGGTGTGCTGTGGCATCAAATGTTGGTTATATTGTGTTATTGGTGGAAACCTTGACAGGAGCTGAGACATAAAGTGCCTTGTTTTAATAATATATCTACCATAGATCTCACTAGTAAAATCCTTTAAAGTACGGGTTGGCTATGCAGTGGGTGAGTTGAAATGGAAATGGAGTCTAGCATTTTCTACCCACACCTAGATCAACTCTCAGAAAGAATGAATTTCTTCACTCTACTTGTAAGGAAAAGAGCAGTTTGAAAGTGAAATATTGGAGCCTTCATAGGGCAGGAAGAGAGAGGGCTCTGGCTGTGTAACAAGATACCCCAAAACTCGGTGGTTTAAAACAACCACCACTGACTTAGCTTCCACCTCTGGGGGTTGGCTCAGCTTGGTTGGTTGATTAGGCCTGGGTGAGCCTGGCTGGACTTGCTGACCCCCGTGCAGATTGCTGGCTGGTTGGCTAGGGGTTGGCCGGCTGGATGCTGGACTGAACCCTCTCCCTGCAGTCCCTCACTCTCCCAGCAAGCGGCCCCGGCCTGCTTATCCTGGTGGTGGCTGGGTTTCCAGAGAGCAAGCAAAACCATCCCGTGCTTTTTGAGACTTAAGCTTGAACCAGCAGGCTGGCACTACTGCCACGCTCTTTGATCAGAGCAAGACACAGGATCCCTCAGATTGAAGGGGAGGGGACACAGAGCTGCAGGGAACCCTGAGGGGTTGGTAAACAGCAAAGAGGGTGTGGGGTCCTTTTGCCATTTCTCTACGTGGGCACATTGTTGGTTATCAGATGATGTGAGGAGGGTGCCTTGGGAGCAGGGGAGGAGCATTTCCCAGCCCTGACCAGGGCTTCCTTCTCCAGTGAGCAAGTTCCCTTGCTGCAGAGTTCAGTGAGTTCCTGCAAATGAGAGGCATGCATTCATATTTCAGTACTGAAATTCCTTCCAAAGCCAGATACCCGTGATGACCATACTGGGTCTACAGTACTGTTGCATTTCATTGGCACAGATCGGCGAAAGGGATAATTTATAGAATCAAGGAAGTTGATGAGATCCTTTGGGTAGAGGAACCTGTTCCATAAACAGATAAACAATGTTGTGTTCACCGTTTCAGTGCAGCTCAGTCATGTCCGACTCTTTGCGACCCCATGAATCGCAGCGTGCCAGGCCTCCCTGTCCATAACCAACTCCCGGAGTCTACCCAAACCCATGGCCATCAAGTTGGTGATGCCATCCAGCCATCTCATCCTCTGTCTTCCCCTTCTCCTCCTGTCCCCAGTCCTTCCCAGCATTAGGGTATTTTCCAATGAGTCAACTCATCGCATCAGGTAGCCAACGTATTGAAGTCTCAGCTTCAACATCAGTCCTTCCAATGAATACCCAGGACTGATCTCATTTAGGATGGACTGGTTGGATCTCCTTGCAGTCCAAGGGAGTCTCAAAAGTCTTCTCCAACACCACAGTTCAAAAGCATCGATTCTTTGGCACTCAGCTTTCTTCACCGTCCAACTCTCACAGCCATACATGACTACTGGAAACCATAGCCTTGACTAGATGGACCTTTGTTGGCAAAGTAATGTCTCTGCTTTTTAATATGCTGTCTAAGTTGGTCATAACTTTCCTTCCAAGGAGTAAGCGTCTTTTAATTTCATGGCTGTAATTACCATCTGCAGTGATTTTGGAGCCCCCAAAAATAAAGTCTGACACTGTTTCCACTGTTTCCGCATCTATTTGCCATGAAGTGATGGGACCAGATGCCATGATCTTACTTTTCTGAATGTTGAGCTTTAAGCCAATATTTTCACTCCCCTCTTTCACTTTCATCAAGAGGCTTTTTAGTTCCTCTTCACTTTCTGCCATAAGGGTGGTGTCATCTGCATTTCTTGAGGTGACTGATATTTCTCCTGGCAATCTTGATTCCAGCTTGTGCTTCCTGCAGCCCAGTGTTTCTCATGATGTATCTGCATATAAGTTAAATAAACAGGGTGACAATATATAGCCTTGATGTACTCCTTTTCCTATTTGGAACCAGTCTGTTGTTCCATGTCCAGTTCTAACTATTGCTTCCTGACCTGCATACAGGTTTCTCAGGAGGCAGGTCGGGTGGTCTGGTATTCCCATCTCTTGCAGAGTTTTCCACAGTTTATTGTGATCCACACAGTCAAAGGCTTTGGCATAGTCAGTAAAGCAGAAATAGATGTTTTTCTGGAACTCTCTTTAGGCTGATTTGATGAACAGACTCTTGATGTCTAGGTGCTGGGCGAAAAGGTGAGCCTGAGCAGAACTGCTGGCTCTGGTGGAAGAGGTATAATTTTGAAGTATTTTCTCTTTGACGGTCTCTGATGGCACATGACTCCCATTGGCCATCTGCTTTAGGGGGCTCCAGGTATGAGCTGCGTAATGTCCTTTTGCGAGAAAGGATAAATCATTCAAAGGCCCGAACATTTGGATGGTGAGTCTGAATCATTTTTATTCAGTGTGCTTTTGATGCTTGAGCCACAAGCATCCCTAAAAAGGAGGATGAGGATAACTAGAGAGTCCCAGGGAGTCCAGGGATATTCTAGATCGCTGGGGAGGGTTGTGAACATTGCTCTGCTGCAGTGCTGGGGAGGGGTTGTGTGTGCAATTTCTGACTCCCCAGGGCTATGCTGGTGAACAGACTACCTTGCACCTACTATAGCCTTGCTGAAAATAGGTGGGGGCCTGAAATTGGGTGGTGGTGGAGCCAGCAGGGGCACACGCGTGTCAGGTGGTACCACTGGAAGGTACCAGCAAAGGTCCAGGGGCCACCGAGGCTGGAGACCCTGCACCGGCACTTCTGGGCAGCCCCCACTAAGGAGCTGCCTCTCTTGGTAGAGCAGCCCCGTGTGGCCCAAGGTTTGGAGTTAGTAAGTTTCCAAGTATGGCGGGACCACTAAGCGACTCTGATGTGACCCTCTGTGACTCACTGCACTGTGGTTTCTCTTGGCTCTTGGGAGCCTGACTTTATATACATCTGTCTGCTCACCTCACTACTCCAGTTATCTTGACCCCAGAGTGAGGTTGAAACTCAAGCTTAGCCAGTATGTCTTTCCCCCATCCCCTTAGTATTAATAAAACTAGCATGTACACTTTCCAAACAATCTTCATTTAAGAATAAGATGGCTAATAGCATAAAAGTTAAAATGCCAAATTCCAGGTCTGATCTAGTAACTTCATTCTACATGAGGGCCTGATCAAGTTACCCTTTTCCCATATCTGATGGAACGAGGAGAAGGTTTGCAATCAGACCTGGCATCAAAACTCAGCCCCACCAACTGACCTACCTTGTGCAGTCACTTCGTTTCTGAGGCCTATTTCCACCTGGGTAAACGGAAGGTACTGGTAGTTTCTAGGGCTGGTGTGAGGCTGAAAAGGATGAGCAGCTTCCGAGCACCGGCAGAGCTTCTGACAGATCCCAGCAGTGGGGACCTGGCTGTTCGTCACTCTCCCCTCTGTCTCTTACACCCATCCACTTCAGGGCACAGAAGTGGTCTCAGACATCATGTTTTCTTCCTGTGACACAGACCACACGGCACAAAAGCTAACTCTGCCACTGCCCTCAGACACCTTCCTGCTCCCTGAAGCAAGCTCTGAGGGGTGTGCCTTCCTCACAGTCAATTGACAAGACTGTAGCTGACCCCAAATTCCCACCACCTGATGTCATGCGCTGAGGGAAGTGGGCTTGTGACATCTAGTCCCCAAATACCCTACCTGCCTAGTGGGGCAGCACGGTTAGGGTGGGCCCTGGTGGGTCCTTCACAGCTCCTGACACTGGCAGAGTGAAGGGTACTGGAGCATGCAGGCTGGAACGCCACATTTGTCCTTTTCCGAGAGCCCTGGCTGTCTCTCCCAGCTTGGGAAGGATAGTAAACTGACCGCCACCACAGTCATGGTGTAGGCCCAAACCCTTTGGGCGGGAACCGGAGCCCTGCGAACACTCCCACTGCGACCAAGGCGCTTCATTTCTCATGAGAAGGTGTAGCCCTGGAAGCGAGGCCACACAGACTGTCGAGTCCTGAGAAAAACTGCATTCCTATGATGAGACTCCTGTGAGTTACCTTAATCTAGGCAGAAGCAGTAAATCATCCTACTGAAGTGGAAAAGCAAATTCATTTTTGTTGGCTTTTATGGCCTCTATTTCAATGGCAAAGAAACCATGAAAAAAAGATGCATATTTAAAGCTCTTAGAAGAACTTCTCAAAAATACTTACTATATCATGGGGAAAATGCAAGTTTCTGTTTACATCAGGTTTATTGAGTTTGTAATTTATATCCACTACAATTCACCCTTTTTACATGTATAGTTTTATGAGTTTTGACAAACATATGTAGTTGCTCAATCACTGCTGCAGTCAGGATGTAGGCTATATTTAGTGCCCCTCACAGTTGCCATTTCTCTCTGTGGTCAGTTTCCCCCTTCCTCCCTTCATATTCCTGGTAATCACCATCTGTTCTCTGTCTCTGTGGTGTTACCTTTTACAGAATGTCATCCAGATGGAATTGTACAATAGGGAGCCATTTGCGTTTATTTCTTTCAGCATAATACCCTTGAGAGCCATCTAAGTGATTGGGTACATGGGTGGTTGGTTCATTTTTTATTGCTGAGTAGCATTCCATTGTATGGATGTACCACCATTTAGTCACCTACACTTGTATTTTTTCCGGCTTGGGGCAATTACAGCTAGAACTGCTATAATGGTTTGAGTGGACGTGTGCTTTCACTTCTCTTGGGTGAATACCCAGGTGTGGAATTGTGGGATCATAGTGAAAGTGACAGTCGCTCAGTCGTGTCCGACTCTTTGCGACCCCGTGGACCATACAGTCCATGGAATTCTCCAGGCCAGAATACTGGGGTGGGTAGCCTTTCCATTCTCCAGAGGATCTTCCCAACCCAGGTCCCCTGCATTGCAGGCGAATTCTTTACCAGCTGAGCCACAAGGGAAGCCCAAGAATACTGGAGTGGGTAGCCTATCCCTTCTGCAGGAGATCTTCCTGACCTGGGAATCAAACTGGGGTCTCCTCCATCGCAGGTGGATTGTTTACCAACTGAGCTGTCAGGGGAGCCCGGGTGTCCTGTGGTAAATATGTATGTTTAACACTCTAAAACTGTGAGGTTGTGCTCTAAGGGGCCTGTACCACTCTGCGTTCCCAGTTGCTCCATATCCTCACCCGAGCTCAGTAATGTCAGTTGTTTGTTTAGTTTAATTTTAGCCATTCTAAAAGATGTCATTGTGGCTTTAATTTAATTAACATTTGCAGCCCATGACTGAGCACCTTTTCATATGCTTATTTGGCCATCTTAATCTCTTATTTGATGAAGTGTGTGTTCATATTTTTTGCCTATTTTTTAATCTGTTTATTTTCTCATTATGTTTTGAAAATTCTTTATATATTCTGGATATGAGAATATATAGGTTTTTATGCATTTTATTTCAGTGACAAAGAAACCATGGAAAAACACATATTTAAAGCTTTTAGAGCATTCTTTATTTACTAGTATTGAAAAAAAATTAAGACATCAAAATTTTTCATTTTATTATAAAATCAAGTATCAGGATATAGAAACCAGTAGCATTTGTTCAGAGTGAATGTCTCTACAATAGGACCTCTTTTCACAGCGAGACGCCCAGTGGCAGGGCCCCGAGCTGCTGCTTGCTCTGTGAGCTGCTCCGGCCCTGAGACGTGGTGCAGTGCTGCCGTCCGGCTCCTAGAGAGCACGTTCACCCGTGGAAACTGTGAGTTTTGTGTTTTACATGTTGGCATAAATGTCTTTATTTGGTTAGAAACATGGAATGTTTTCTATAGATATTTTTTGTTTTCATTATTTTATGTGTTAATAGGACTATTGGGCTTCTCAGGTGGCTCAATGGTAGAGAATCCGCCTGCAGTGCAGGAGACATCCATGACGCGGGTTTGATCCCTGGGTCAGGAAAATCCCCTGGAGCAGGAAATGGCAACCCACTCCAGTGTTCTTGCCTGGAGAATCCCATGAAGAGAGGGGCCTGGTGGGCTTCAATCTGTGGGTTTGCAAAAGAGGCATACACAACTTAACAACCAAACAACAAAACAACTACAAATATAATATAATAAAGCCGTGCTGAGAGAGGGAAACCATGAAAACAAACACCACGATCGCCAGTGTCTGGAAACAAGGGAGCTGGTAGCCTTGAGGTAGATTTTGTTGTCACGGGAAAGGTTGTTCAGTCACATGAAGGTAAGGCCAGTTGGTGTCTGTTGGCTGGAGATTCACTATAATGAGATCCTTCGTGCCCTGACAAAATCGCTTCACGGTTGCCCTTGGTCTGCAGAACCAGGGTGTGGGGGGGAAGGGCAGGCTGGACTGCATGGAGCCCAGCAGCCTGATACCTCCTACCCTCGGGAGCTTCGTGAAGGACTGGGAGCATCCATGAGAGGTTCTGTGGGAGAAAGGGCGCCCAGGGTTCCCAGTTGGGCTGGTGCTGAAGAGCTGCCGCTGACAGGTGGATGCTCCCAAGGCCAGCCGCTTCCACCTCAGCTCTGGGGACAGTGACAGAGAGTGAGGCAGGAAGTGCAGCATTACTCCTGGACTTCCCTCCCCGCGGCAGCACACAAGTGTCTGCTGTAAATGAGCCCGCTGGGGCTGCCTCCAGGGACGAGTGACGCAGGAACCTCTGCCAGTCGCTGCAGGAAGACAAGCGTGTGGGTTGGACTCAAGGGCAAGAGAGAGCCTCGCCTCCCATGGGCTGTAAATAACACTTGGGCAGGTCACTACTATTTGTTGATAGTGAAAGTGTTAGTTGCTCAGTCGTGTCCAGCTTTTTGCGACCCCATGGACTGTGGCCCGCCAGGCTCCTCTGTCCATGGGGCTTCTCCAGGCAAGAGTACTGGAGTGGGTCCAGTGGGGGTATCTTCCTCATCCAGGGATCGAACCTGGACCTCCTGTATTGCAGGCAGATTCTTTACCATCTGAGCCACCTGGGAACCGTTTGTTGAAGCAGCCTGCAACGTTCTTCACATTGTTCTCTCACTTAATCATCACAGCAAATGCATCAAGTAACATTTGTTATCTTTACAGAAGAGAGAATAAGGTCAGTGGGGTTAATGAACTTTACAAGCTCCCAAAACTAGTATGTGGATTTTGCACCTGAGTCCCACGGTTTGCATGCCTACCCACTGTTACAATGACTTTGTGGATGGTGGTCATGATTGTATCTACTATGTTTCACTTCCACTAAAGCATCATGAAGTAGTCTGTTTTGGGCTATTGTACACTAGAGTTGAACTGATGTGGGTGGAATAAATCAATGATGGAAATATTTTTAAAAGCCCCAAACCCTCTTAAAATCAAACTTAGAATCTCCCAGGTCAGTAGTGAAACCTAAAACTTTGCATTAGACACTATATATCCTAAGCATACAATCTGTTGGCTGTATGTCCCCAAAGAGATTCCATTCTCTGAGTTAAGATGATGCTGTTATCCTTTCCAAGCACCTAGAACAAGAGCAGACTCATGTACAGTGACAGAAGGATGAGCACCTCCACTCACAGCTGTTCAGGACACCTCTCCGTGCTTGCATCTGCTGGGTGAAGGCTGCAGGGCTCTAGATCTCTGTCCACGACTGTGTTCATTAGAGCCTTTATGATAAATAACAAAACAGCCTCCACAGTGAGGCTGAGAGATCTTCAAAGCTGAGCAAATACGAACTCAGCAGTTACCTGACACTTCATATCTGGGCATTCATGGATGGTGTGGATGGTGAGCAGATGTCCATGGCATGGAGGGCATCTTCCGGGAGGGACCAGAAGTGGCCACTGTTCTCCAAGAGCAGTTCAGTCAGTCGTGGGCCCTATCCACCTAAAAAAAATCTGTCTTCTGCTCAGAACACAGCAGCTACAACAGAACATCTGGACTAGTGCTAGATCTGGACTAGACAGAGAACCTGCCCACCTTCCCCACACTGATTTGCATCGACTGTTCATGAAAGCTTATTCAACATCAGCATCATAGTTAGGAAATCACAAAATGATTGATTTTTAAATCAGTTTTCTTGAGTCAGTATAATTTAGTACAAGCAATAAAATTCACCTTTTCTAGGACTGCAGTTCTCTGCATTCTAACAAGTGATGTGGTTATGGCTGTGCCTTTTCAGACTGGGGCCTTTGTTTTTAGACAGCTTGCATCATCATGAAGTTCTTCCCTAGGAGTGTCATCTCTTCCTTCCCCACAGGATCACCTGATGCTTGCAGCACCCACCAGAGAGAGCTGCTTAGTTCTGTTATTTCATGGTGGTGAAATGAAGGTTTTTAAGTTATATCCTTGGTGACTCAGACAGTACAGAATCCCCCTGCAATACAAGAGACACAGGTTCAACCCCTGGGTCGGGAAGATCCCCTGGAAAAGGGAATGGTAACCCACTCCAGTCTTCTTGCCTGGAGAATCCCACAGACAGAGGAGCGTGGCGGGGGCTGCAATCCATGGGGTCGCAAAGAGCTGGACACGACTGAGTGACTGAGCACAAATGTTCCCTCTAAAGATGCCAGCTGGAAGTCTTTTGTTAAAACAAAACCCCAGAACTCCCCTCATCACCTCTTGGGCAGGAATCCATGTTAGTGCTATGGTTAAGTGTGTGCTGTTCAGTCACGTCCAGCTCTTTACAACCCCATGGACTGTAGTCCGCCAGGCTTCTTTGTCCATGGGATTTCCCAGGCAACCATATTGGAGTGGGTTGCCATTTCCTACTCCAGAAGTGTGTGATATTGCTTGTTTAATGTTTACCAAGGTTCCCCTAAAGAAAAGCATGGTTTAAGCATCCAGAATGGCAGAGCCTGGGGAGAACCTGGTCTCTGTGACTATCTGTGGCTCTTCTACCATGGTCTTTTTGAGGTTACTTCAGTTGCTCAGTCATGTTCAACTCTTTTCGACCCCAGGGCCTGCAGCATGCCAGGCTTCCCTGTCCTTCTCCAACCCCCGGAGCTTGCTCAGACCCCTGTCCTTGGAGTCCGTGATGTTAAGTCCGAGGTTAATGCTTTGATCCTCATTTCCTGCTACATCACCTTGAACCTCGCTAGAGCAATTGTCCTATTTGAGCTTTGTCTTTAATCTGTCTTGATAGTTTCTGTCCTCTGCCTAAAAATATGCAATAGTTTTCCCTATTCTGGGAAAAAACTTCTCCTCTTACAACATAGCACTGAACCCCTCAGCCTGGGGTGTGGACCCCTTCTGACTGAGCATGCCCACGTCTCCAGCGTGGCCGCCCTTCATCTCCTCACACCCATGGCTTGGCCCAAACAGATCTTATTATCCTCCCAAAATGGCCTGTGCATTCTTTCTATAGCTCTTTTATTTATACCTCCTTCTGCCAATAACATTCTTCCCAGTGTTTGTCCTCGGACAAACCTGTCCCCAAAGACTCAGTTCAAATGCCACATCTTCATGAAACCATTCTTGACGATCATGCAGAAGAAAGACATCCTGACTTCAATTGCCCCAAGAAATAGGTACCTCTTCAGGAATAATCTATTAAACTTTTAAGAGAACCAACTAACTAATTAAAAAAAATGACTCAAAGAGACAATAATAGATGTTCACAAAATGTGATGAAATAGGAAATAAAGATTAAGGAATAAAGAGAATGCAAGCAGACCAACTATTCTGGTGAACTGAGTTGCCATGTCTGGGTTATGGATCCATTTCTGAGCTTCCTAAAAGCTTGAGAAATTGAGGGAACTGCTTAAATTATGTACATTTATAAATGAAAACAAACTTTTCAGATGGCTTTACATGAATGGTGTAGTGGAGAATATTTTATGGCAACCACAGAAGTAAATTTTGTGTGACCATTTCTCATGGCATCATTTGAGAAAAGCTAAGGCAGCTTACGCAGTTGGGTCTTCCCAGGTGTCTGAGCAGTAAAGAACCCGCCTGCCAAAGCAGGAGACGCAGGTTCGATCCCTGGGTCGGGAAGATCCCCGGAAGAAGAAAGTGGCAACCCACATCAGTGTTCTCGCCCGGAGAATCCCAGGGACAGACGAGCCTGATGGGCTGCAGTCCATGGCGTCTCAACGAGTTGGACAAGACTTAGTGGCTGAGCACAGCACACATACATCCACTTATTCAACTCTGAATTTTGGAGAGTATCTAACAAAGATGATGGTTTACTTGCTTTAATTTATTAAAAAAAAAGGTTTTTTTTATTCTAGATTTCAAAATACCCAAATGTAGAACTAATATAACAAAGTCCTAGTTTCAACAATTATCTACATTTTAATTTGTTTATTTTTAATTATAACAGTCTTAAGCACACATAAAAAATCAGAGAATACCAAAAGATATTAAATTGAAAATCCCTTCTCCCTTTTACCCCAAGATAACGACTTTCACAATTTTTGGAGTATCCTTTCAGAAATGTTCTGTGTACACATTTTGTACGTTTGTCCTTTTGAAGGTGTGATCATACTGTTTTTATATGTGTTTTTCCTACATACTGTTTTTCACCTTTTAAAGCTAATAATATACCTTGGAGAGTCATATCTTCATTTACAAAGACACTTCATTATTTCATTAATAAGAGTAGTCACTCTTATGTATGCCTAACTATGTTCTTTACACATATTAACTGTTTTAATCCTCCCAATGGTTCTACACGGATTAAAATGTTATCCCATTTTACAGATGGGGAAACTGGAGGGGGCGGTAAAGTAACGCGCCTGCAGTTACGCAGCGATTGCGTGTCCAAATCCGTGTTCTTGCCGCACCCTCACCTGCCGCTGTGGAGCGCGGTGCCGAGTGGCTGTGTGGTGTCCACTGCGTGGACATAATCGCTCTGTTTCCCAGGGTGGATGCTTAGGTTTCCAATTCATCTTGCTATCATAAGCCATGCTGCTGTGACTACTATTGAAACATGGAGATTTGAACTTGTATTGATTGTGTCCCCCCTGAAGCCCACCCTGGTGCCAATGAAAGTGTACGTGCACAGGCGGTCACACACACACACACAGAGAACAGGCAGCGCAGATGAGCATCACTTGGAAGCTGAGAAGCATACGACTGGCTACAGAGGGCAGGGGACTGGTCGCAGATCAGAAAAGGCTGAGGCCTTTGTTGGTGGTGTGGGGAACCGAGAGGCAGGTCTGTTGGTGTTTGGGGATCCCAGGAAAGCTCAGACACCACAACCTCTAAGGATTTTGGTTATCTCAGAGCTCCTGGAACCAATACCCCAAGGATTCGGAGGGATGACTGCCTTGTCATGACTGTAGGGAACGATTCGTAAGGAAGATACAGAGGCATTAATCATTTAAAGCAAAAAAAGTGGCCAATTCAACTACACTGAAAGAATGGCTCTTCATTAAAAAAAGCACCATAAAAAGAGTTCAGATGAAAACCTGATGGGAAAAAAATATTTGAAATACATGTAGCTAATGAAAAACTAGTATTAAAAATGTGTGAAGGAGTTGATGAATACATGAAAAGCAACCCAATGTTACTTTTCATCAAGAAAACACAAAGCTAAAGTGGGAGAGTGCTCCATACCCACCAGACAGGCAGAATTTGTTCTAACAAGTTCTAACAGTCTCAGTTGGCGACGACACAGAGGTGCGGGTACTTTTCGTGTTGTGCTGGGGATGGAGGTCAGGGACAGCCACCAGGAGAGCAGTTTGGTGTCCAGACAACGCTTGGGGGATGGTTCCTTGGGACCAGAGTTCACTGTCAGCTGTCAGCTGGAGAGACCTTTGCAGACCCGCACCCGGACACGTGCAGAGAGGCTCCAACCACCGTTCCTCAAGACAGTTCCAAAGAGCAAACGACCCAAACGCCCATTAACAATAAAGCGTAAGTCCTGGCACAGTCCTTGCATGGGACACTATGACAGTGGAATTGAACACATGCCTCATACAATAATACGAGTGAACTGCAGAAAAGGGTTGAACATAAGAGACAAGACACAAAAATGCAATATGATGCCATATAGATTCTTTTAAAACAGCTGATAAGAGCTGAAAAATATTCTGGTAATTTTATTTTTATCTAGTTGAGCAAACTCCTAGACATGAGTTTGCACAAACTCCAGGAGATAGCGAAGGATAGGGGAGCCTGGAGTCTCACAGTCCATGGGGTCGCAAATAGTCAGACACGACCTAGCAACTAAACAATAAGAAGTTGAGCAAACACAAAATCCAGAAGCCCATCAAGGAAATACTGCAATACATGGAGCCCAAAATGCAAGTTAGGTTCCAGGGGCCTTTCCCAGGATATCTGGGAATCCCCGATCTCAGGTCTCCCAGCCCCCTGCCCCCAGGCTGGTTCTGCTGATCTGGCCGCTTCCCAGAGCTCTTCTCATCTACTCCGCTGCACAGTCCTGGGCAGGGGCCCAGTGGGCTTCCACTGTCCAGCCCTGCCCAAAAGAAACCTCTCCAAAGCTGCATGACTCGTGTGTGTGTGTGTGTGCAGGCACAAGTACAGCAGGCGTGTGTGTGT
>ML661903.1:1014284-1102543 GCA_007570785.1 Antilocapra americana | reverse complement strand
GTGTGTGTGTGTGTGTGTGTGTCCAGGCACAAGTACAGCAGGCCTCTCTGTGTGTGTGTGTGTGTGTGCGCAGGCACAAGCACAGCAGGCCTGCTGCCATGTGGTTGGGTGAGCAGGAGGGTGGGCAGCCCCGGGTGCAGACTTGTCATCTAAAGCCTTTGTGATCTTATCCCTTTTGCACTCGAACTGTCAGCCCCCAAACAAGCATATGAACAGAACATACGGGCTGCCCTGAGAAGTAAAGGATGTAAGCCACCTGGGTGCCAGGCACAGCCTGTAAACCTAATGTGCCCGCTGTCACTCGGTCGTGTCCGGCTCTGCGACCCCATGGACTGTGGCCCGCCAGGCTCCTCTGTCCATGGGATTCTCCAGGTGGCTTGCCATGCGCCCCCGCCCCCGGGGGATCTTTCCCACCCAGGACGGAACTCCAGCGCTTAGGTCTCCTGCGTTGGCAGCTGGGTTCTTTACCAACGGCGCCCTGTGGGAAGCCACACACCTAAGTCAGGGTCGCCAGCCCCACGGAGTACAGACGCCTAAGAGAGCGGAACCAGCCTCCCGTGCGGGCTTCCCGCAGGGCGGGCTCCTCCGCAGCCCCTCCACGGCCTGCCCCTCCCCGGTCCCCGGCCGCGCCTTTCAGCCTGTCGTCTCTGGACTTGCTTGGCCTCTACCGACTCCGCCTGGGGCAAGCAGCATCCGAGCCCCCTCTGCGCGCGGGGCGACCCCGGGAGCACAGACAGCCCAGCCCGGGCCCGCCCCCGGCCCTCTGCGTGGACCCAGCGGGACAGGATTCATTTTCCCGCGGACCTGAGTGATGCCACTGCCTTCGGAGAGGCGGCCGCCGTCCCCCGGGTCCTAGATCAAGCGCGCTCTTGCTTATAAACGAGCCGTCCAGGTCCTGCTTGGCGGGCACCCACCGTCTTTTCCACTGCACAGCCCCCTGGGGGCGGGACGCCTCCCTCCTTCTGCGGCTGTATTTCAGGCCCCCATCCCTCGGGCCTTGGGAGGAGGAGGCACTCGTGGAGCCCCAGGCTGCTCAGGCCTGAGGTCCGGCTCCGGGTGGTGCTCGCCCCTGACCCTCTCACCCAGCCACCGGGTCCTGTGATCAACGCGGCCAGGCCACAGGCCTGTCTCCGCAGGTTGTTTTTTTGGACTTTTTTTTCCTCCTGTAAACTAGAAAAGTACTAGAGCCTGGGAGATAAGAGAGCTCATTTTGTAAACAGCAGGCCTCTGGGAGCAGATCATGACAGCAGGACGGGGAACATCGACGGTCAGAATACTTGCTTGAGAGCCGACCAGGCGGTGTCTCCAAGCAGCTGTAGGTTGGCTCCACTTGAGGAGCAAAACGTGCCCTGTTACTGCATCGCTTTTTCTAAATCAGATTAAACGTGACCCTGAGCCTCAGCTTGACAAGGGCAGTGTGAAATCCACTACCAGCCAGGGTGGGGGCCGCCTCTCTGCCTCCCCAAGGGGCTGGGAGTCTGTCCGGAAAAGGTGTGGAGAGGCCTTTGCCGCCGTCCTTCCTGAGCAGAGCTGCACACAGAGGTCTCCAGCCTCACGGCCTAGGGCCTTCCGGGGGTCCTATGGGAACATCCCCCGGGTGCTGCGTGGGGAGGGGCTGGGAGAGGAACACACCCCCTTCGGGCTCAGGGAATCTAACTCTGGGGGTCATGGCCATGGCTCATTTCCTTAGCGCCCTCAGTCCCTGGGCAGGCGGACCGACGGCCCCTGGGCCCCCCACGTGGCACTCGCGGTCAAGAACTGCCTGCCAGTGCGAGTGGACGTAAGAGACTCGGGTGCGATTCCCGAGGAGGGCATGGCAGCCCACTCCAGCAGCCTTGCCTGGAGGACCCCATGGACTGAGGAGCCCGGCGAGCCAAAGTCCTGGGGGCATAAAGCGTCGGACACAATTGAGGTGACTTAGCTTGCACACGAGATGCCCCCGTTCTGAGTCCTCCATGTGTGTCCACTCCTGACTCCCATGCCCGGGTGGAGGACAGTCCCGCTTACTCTCCAGGGTGACTCCTCAAGACACAGGCCTGCCCCATGCTCCGTTCCTCAGCACCGAGTTCAGAGCATCCCTGGACCACGCTGTGCTAGCCCAATCTGAGGATGCTGAGTGAACTGTGTGCTGTGGCCTGTGAACTGAGATGGAGCAGGCCCCTGGCACAGGTGAGCCGTCTCCAGATACACCCAGGTTAGGCTGCGTGCACCCCTGCCGTAGTCATATGTAAATGGTTAGGGGTCCAGAAGGTCTCACGTGACCCTCATTCTCTCAGACTAAACATGCACACCTTTCCCCCATGAGGACCTGATGATCTAGAGCTGGTCTGGCCACTTAAATCTAAATGATGTAAAGTTAAGTTTAGGATTCTTTTGCTGCATGGCACTAGCTGCATTTCAAGTGCTCGGCAGTCGTGTGTGGGTAGTGGTGCCATAGACTCACCGGCACAGGTGCGGAGCTCTTCCATCACCTCCACCTCGTGGGACAGCGTTGACCCTGAAGGCTGTACCTCTGGCTTTGATGTTGCTCAGTTGCAAAGTCGTGTCCGACTCTGACCGCATGGACTGTGGCACACCAGGCTCCCTGTCCTCCACTGTCTCCTGGAGCTTGCTTGTCCATTGAGTTTGTGATGCTGTCCAACCCTCTCATCCTCTGCTGCCCTCTTCTCCACCCGCCTTCAGTCTTTCCCAGCATCAGGGGCTTTTCCAATGAGTGGGCTCTTCGCATCAGGTGGTCAAAGTATTGGACTTCAACTTCAGCATCAGTCCTTCCAATGAATATTCAGGACTGCTTTCCTTTAGGATGGACTGGTTGGATCTCCTTGCAGTCTAAGCGACTCTCAAGAGTCTTCTCCAACACCACAGTTCAAAAACATCAATTCTTTGTCATTTAGCCTTCTTTATGGTTCAACTCTCACGTCTGTACATGACTGCTGGAAAGACCATAGCTTTAACTAGATGGACCTTTGTCAGCAAAGTAATGTCTCTACCCTTTGATATGCTGGCTGGGTTCGTCACAGCTTTTCTGCCAGGCAGCAAGTGCCTTTTAATTCCATGTCTCTGACAGCATATCTGAGTCCCACAGGTCTCCTAGCTGAGCTGACCTCCTGCTTGATCCTTTAGAGACAAAGCCCTCTTGCAATCATACAACCATCTCTGTGTCTGCTCTTGTCTGAAGTCTGCGAGCCTGTGTTAACATTTGCCACCAAAACACCATGCTTCATTTTTTAAGCACTGGCTCTTCTGACATTTTTGCCAAGTTTATATTTTATGCAATGTATTTCCTTTCTCAGTCACAGTGATAAATGAAAATTTGTCAAAAGTGGAAGAAAAATGTACAAGAACTAAAAGAGAGCTATCAGAGTGATGCATTAGCTCGAGGTGTGGGTGCTGACCGGGTGACCTGCTGGCCACGAGGCAGCCACGGGGATGAGTTTGGTTATTAATGAGGGTATCGTTTATGATAAAGAGGTTGTGACAGCAAGCGTTACAAGCCGTCATTAAATGCCAGCATTGGCTAGACACATGTTAATCGCTGCAGCCAACATTATTGATTTCAATGTCTTCACAGCTTGATACTCAAATAAATTGGTAGTTGATGAAGCCAGAGGCATTGAAGATTTCAATCTAGAATGAAAAATCTATAGTGCTGGTAGAAGGTGGTCACCCTGGATATTTTTTCCTTTTTCCTGCCTATGCTGGAGGACTCATCAAAGCATCTCAGATTATAGAAGTTGCCTTCTCCAGGTGATTTTCAGGGAGGCAGACTCTGTTCTAAAAGATTACTTTCAGCTATTCAATTAAATCCTCCTTGAAATGTATTCTTGTTAGTCAAGTAGCAACATCGTCATTGTGCAGGCAGTTCCCCAAGGATCCCTATTAAGGATATTCCTGGGAGTCAATGCCTTGAAGAGGTAGCTCTTTAAAAGTTATGCTCAGACACCTGAAATTTCCCTGAAAAATCACAGGAGCATATTCCTGGCAGGGGTTTGACATTACAGCGCGTGATAGCCAGGGTAACTAATAGTTACCACCTGTCATCTTACGCAGACACGTGCTAGCATGCTGTATGAATTTAAATTGAAATTCAGAAATATGGCTGGTGCGATAATGAAAAGATTTTGGCAGAAGCGATGTGGAGCCCTTGACAATTACAGCTGAGAAAATCTACTGAGATGGCTGAAACATCAGTTATGAAGTAACCTTCCACCTTGACATTTTTGGGATCTCCTATTTTCTGGCCTTCCAAAAGGGAAGACAGATTGCTCTAGTCGTCAGAACTATCTCTCGGTACATTCAGGATACTGAGCAGGCGAAAGCGCGGTGCGTCCCAGACCGAGAGGAGCGAGCAGGCGTGCGTGCTGGTCCACCTCTGCTGTGAAGCAGACTTCCGGTCCACGTTTCCGGCCTTTTATGAGGTATGAGATGGAGGTTAAATACATTGGATTGATCATTTATTCCTGCATTTGTTCAATTATTTGTTTATCCACTTGATTCTCTCTTTGTGGGAGAATGGAGTTTTCTCTCCCCTGACAGCCTGCCTTCCTCTGCTCCTGTCCTCGTGAGGAGCATCACTGTTTTTAAACTTTTAAAAAGGAATATTTAGGAAGCCAGTTTTTAAAAGATGCTGTACATTCTGAATTTATGCTGATATTTTCAGTTCAGAATTAGGCTTATAGAGTTTTTGCTTCTTTGATTTTTCACGTTCTTTTCTCTTATACTGAAAATCTTGGTTCCTAATGACATTAGTATAATTCCTTATTTGTTTTATTCTATAAATATGTTCAAAATATCAGTTCAAAATAACAATGCCACACTGTTACCAACAATATAGTAACTGAAAATACTTTTCAGATTTCTTCGGAGGTTTAATTTTTCCTGGTTTCTGTTTGTTGATATTTAGGAGATCATAGGTATACGTATGGGGCTTCCCTGATGGCTCACTGGTAAAGAATCTGCCTGCAACGCAGGAGCTGTGGGTTCAATCCCTGGTAGGGAAGATGCCTTGGGGGAAGAAATGGCACCCCACTCCAGCATTCTTACCAGGGAAATGCCATGCACAGAGGAGCCTGGCGGGCTCAGCCCAAGGGGTCGCAAAGAATTGGACACAACTAAAGCGACTGAGTACACACATGTCTGTGTGTGTGTGCTTACGGGTGTCTGTGTGTGTGCTTACATGTGTGTGTGTACTTACGTGTGTCTGTGTGTGTGTGTGTGCTTACGTGTGTCTGTGTGTGTGCTTACGTGTGTCTGTGTGCTTACGTGTGTCTGTGTGTGTGCTTACGTGTGTCTCTGTGTGTGTACTTACGTGTGTCTGTGTGTGTGCTTACGTGTGTCCGTGTGTATACTTACGTGTGTCTGTGTATGCTTACGTGTGTCCATGTGTGTGCTTACGTGTGTCTGTGTGTATACGTATGTGTGTCTGTGTGTGCTTACGTGTGCCCGTGTGTGTGTGCTGCTGCTGAGGCGCTTCAGTCGTGTCTGACTCTGCGACCCTATGGACAGCAGCCCACCAGGCTCCTCCATTCACAGGGCTCTCTAGAGAGGAATGGAGGAGTGGGGTGCCATTTCCCTCCCCAGGATATATGTATACATATCGTGATATAATAATCAGTGTTTTGAAGTCGGTTGCAATGACAACTTTCCATGTGATTAAATGTGCTGTTAGGTTCAGCTGTTTCCTTTTGCTTTTGAGTTTGTTTTTTCCCCATTTTGGTTTAATTTTGCTTTTGTATTGTTAGATATATCCATAGGTAAAGGTCATAAGTACAAAACAAGGGATCTTTTTCTAATTTAATTGTTACATTTTTAATTGGAGGGTAACTGGTCTGTGTTGGGTTGGCTTCTGCCATGCTGCGATGTGACTCGGCCGTAGGTATGTATCTGCCCCTCCCTCCTGAGCCTCCCTCCCCCCTCCTGCCCCATCCTACTCCTCCGGGTTGTCCCAGAGCCCCGAGCTGGGCTCCCTGCGTCTAGAGCAGCCTCCCCCCGCCGTCTGTTTCACGTGGGCAGATATGTGTGTTCCATGCTACGCTCTCAACCCGTCCCACCCTCTCCTTCCCCCGCTGGGTCCACAAGTCTTAAAACAAGGTATCTTGAGGAAAGTCCAGCTGTCATTCCTGTTCCCTCTCTTGTATCCCTTTTCCTATCATAATATATTTTGCAGGGCTTTGATTTGTCCTTCAGTTTTTTAATATAAGAAAACATGTACCTGAAGTATGAATTTATTTTTCATTATTTTCCCTCTTAGAAAAAAGAGAACCTATTACATACACTTTCTGCACCTCAGCTGCATCTAAAACTAAGTCCCTCTCCTTGTCAGTAGAGAGCCTTCATTCTTTTGTAGCTGCCCAGTATTCTACCATGTGGACATGCTTTAGTTTTCTCATCTCTGTCCCGTTGATGAACATCAATCGGGGCTATTTCCAGCCTTTTGGTTTTATAAATGGCATCATAGTGAAAAGTCCTGTGCATATTCATTTCTTATTTTTGAGAGCAGATCATTGGACTAGATTCTGTAAGCCAAATCAAAAGGTAAAAGCATATGGCTTTGCCAGCTATTGCTAAATTCTCATCTACAGAGACTACCACTTAGCATTTCCACTAGCAATGAGTTTGTTTTTTCCTCTCCTTTTGGATTTTTGCCAAAGGAAGTGGAAAAATAGTCTATCAGAGAAGCTAAATTTTTATTTCTTTTTCTATAATCTATATACTAAGAATTTGACTCCAAAGGAACAGAACTTCTTTTGGACAGCAGCACCTTCGGGGTTGTCAAAGCAGAAAAATCACCCCTATGTTCTATGCTGTTGAATAAAGAAGGTTTTCCTACAGACGGGCTTCAGTTGTCAAGCTCTCATTCAGAGCACCTCAGCCACAGGGCGTGTATTTAAGTGGAACAGCCAAAAACCATGATTCAAGAAGCTCAGAGAGCTCTTTGGATCCGCATGTGCCACTGAATATCTTTAGAGACATTTATACCCATCAGATAATCCATGGACACTTATTGAGAAGACTGAGCTTGCTCTGGGGTTAGAAGTTCCTGGCACAATACAGAGAACAGTGGTTGATACTCAAGGACTAACTGGGTAAAGAACATAGTGCCTTCAGCCAAAACTTGATGAATCTCTTACTCTTAAAATCTCCATTTCATCTTGTGTATACAAAAGAACTCCAGGAAGAATGTTCACATTACATATATATTTCCTGTTTGGATTTCAAGACTGAATAAATGCTAGCAAATATATAGGTTTGTCTCTTCCTTTCTTTTTGCTTATTTTTGATCAGTTTGGGCACTCAGTGCTAGAAAGTGGGTCTTGTAAGTGGGGAGCTGACTTTATAGAAACGGACAATATCCCATGTTCACAAGGAAGTGCTCCCTGAGCACTTAATTTCACCAGGTCCCCAGTTAGCGTGCTGCCCGTTTACTGAGAACTCAATATTTCATGCTGGTCTTCTATGGCATGAAGCCATGCTAGAAGCTAGGCATGCCAAGATGACTAACGCATGGCTCCTTCCCTAGAGGAGTTCCCTGCATGATGGGGGCTGACAGGTAAACTTGGTCATGGCTCAGTCACCCGTGAGGAGTGTCCAGGTCAGTGCTACGTGCTTGTGTGCCTACGCAGAACGGGGCGGTCGTCACCACAGTCACTCTGACGACATTTTCATCACCACAACAAAGAAACCCAGCATCCCTGAGCCGTCACCCCTCATTTTCCTCCAACCAACTCCCCAGCCCTAGGCAACCACGAATCTCTCTGTCTCTAAAGATGCGCCTTTCTGGGTATTTCAGAGAAGTCAATGAAAATGAGACCAGGCAGTACACAGTCTTCTGGGGCTGCCTTCTTTCACTCACTAATGGCATGTTTTCAAAGCTCATCATGTCCTAGTGTGTGTCAGTGCTTCAGTCTTCTTTTGGCCAAATAATGTTCCATCGATGGCTGTACTTCACTTTTTGTTGTTGTTTACCATTCTCTTATTTAGCTCAGTTCAGTCGCTCAGTCATGTCTGACTCTCTGCGACCCCATGAACCACAGCACACGAGGCCTCCATGTCCATCACCAACTCCCGGAGTATACCCAAACCCATGTCCATCGAGTCGGCGATGCCATCCAACCATCTCATCCTCTGCTGTCCCCTTCTCCTCCTGCCCCCAATCCTTCCCAGCATCAGGGTCTTTTCAAATGAGTCACCTCTTCACATCAGGTGGCCAAAGTATTGGAGTTTCAACTTCAAAATCATTCCTACCAATGAACATCCAGGACCATTTCCTTTAGGATGGACTGGTTGGATCTCCATGTAGTCCAAGGGACTCTCAAGAGCCTCCTCCAACACCACAGTTCAAAAGTGTCAATTCTTCAGCACTCAGCTTTCTTTATAGTCCAACTCTCACATCCATACATGACTACTGGAAAAACCATAGCTTTGACTAGAAGGACCTTTGTTGGCAAAGTAATGTCTCTGCTTTTAAATATGCTGTCTAGGTTGGTCCTAACTTTCCTTCCAAGGAGTAAGTGTCTTTGAATTTCATGGCTGCAATCACCATCTGCAATGATTTTGGAGCCCCCAAAAATAAAGTCTGACAGTGTTTCACTGTTCCCCATCTATTTGCCATGAAGTGATGGGACCAGATGCCATGATCTTAGTTTTCTGAATGTTGAGCCTTAAGCCAATTTTTCACTCTCCTCTTTCACTTTCATCAAGAGGCTTTTTAGTTCCTCTTCACTTTCTGCCATAAGGGTGGTGTCATCTGCATTTCTTGAGGTGACTGATATTTCTCCTGGCAATCTTGATTCCAGCTTGTGCTTCCTGCAGCCCAGCGTTTCTCATGATGTATCTGCATATAAGTTAAATAAGCAGGGTGACAATATACAGCCTTGACGCACTCCTTTTTCTATTTGGAACCAATGTGTTGTTCCACATTCAGTTCTAACTGTGGCTTCCTGACCTGCATACAGGTTTCTCAGGAGGCAGGTCAGATGGTCTGGTATTCCCGTCTCTTTCAGAATTTTCCATAGTTTATTGTGATCCACACAGTCAAAGGCATAGTCAATAAAGCAGAAGTAGATGTTTTTCTGGAACTCTTGCTTTTTCAATGATCCAACGGATGTTGGCAATTTGATCTCTGGTTCCTCTGCCTTTTCTAAAACCAGCTTGGACATCTGGAAGTTCACGGTTCACATATTGCTGAAGCCTGGCTTGGAGAATTTTGAGCCTTACTTTACTAGCATGTGAGATGAGTGCAATTGTGCGGTAGTTCGAGCATTCTTTGGCATTGCCTTTCTTTGGGATTGAAATGAAAACTGACCTTTTCCAGTCCTGTGGCCACTGCTGAGTTTCCCAAGTTTGCTGGCATATTGAGTGCAGGGTGAGATTTATATACAATGAAATGTACAAATCTGGTGTGGCTATCCCACATTTTGTTTATTTGCTTATCAGCTGATGAATACTTAGGCTGTTTCCACTTTGGAGCTATATGTAATGCTGCTAGGGCTTCCCTGGTAGCCAAGCAATAAAGAACCCACATGTCAATGCAAGAGACACGGGCTCGACCCCTGGGTTGGGAAGATCCCCTGGTCTCCGGGAGAAGGAAATGGCAACCCACCCCAGTATTCCTGCCTGGGAAATCCCAGGGACAGAGGAGCCCAGTGGGCTGTGGTCCGTGGGGCCGCAGAGGAGCTGGACATGACTGAGCGACTGAGCAGCAGCAAGTGATGCTGTTAAGAAGGTTCGTGTGCAGGTTCTGAGTGGACACCAAGTGGGGTTCAGCTTCCCTGGCGGCTCGGATGGTAAAGAATCTGCCTGCAATGCAGAAGACCCAGGTTCGATCCATGGGTGGGGAAGATCCCCTGGAGAAGGGGATTCTTGCCTGGAGAATCCGGTGGACAGGGGAGCCTGGCGGCTGCAGTCCCGGAGGTCACAGAGTGGGACACGACTGAGCGACTAACACACGCGCACACACCCCTAGCGGAGCTACTGAGTTGGATCTTTCGAGAAGCGAGCTCCCTTAGGGGAGGGGTCTTCTTCACAGTCACAGTGTTAAGTGGCCACACGGTAGTAGAAGTGCAGTGAGCTCTCAACTCCTGGCTCACAGCTGGCGTCCTATGGGTTGCCCCGTGTTTGGGGGCTGCGAGGGGCCTGTGCTATCAGAAGCCTTCTGCTGGGGGCCAGGCGCCCATCCCGCCCGTGGCTGTGATGTGGTGCTGTCCATACATTTCTCCACCTTGTTTACACGGGTGCATGAGCGCCTGTGCCAACCCTCACCCTGAGCTCCATGGCTGCCCCCGCTTGCTGAGCTCCTGGGGACCCTGAGAAGCGGGAAGCTGTGCTGAGTTGGGCACCGCCTGGGCCCGGTGGCCGCCGCGAGCTGAAGGCTGCCTAGTGACCGGGTCTAGCCTTGTGCCAGGAACGAACACGCCCTTGTCCGTCTGGCCCAGACCCCCCCTTTCCTTAGGTGTGAAGTCGTGCCGGTCACTGCAGGTCTCATTTCTCCCCTTGACCTGCCTCTGCAGTCGCCGCCTCTGCACTCACTCCCCGCGCCCGCTGCCCCCCAAACACAGTTCATCTGAGCCTCGAGTCCTGCCTGCTCACTGTCTCAGGAACTCAACAAGTTAGAGCTGGAGGGCCCCTCCCTCTGGGGGCTTCACCTCTCAAAGGTCACTCTTATGTTTCACTTCCCAGCAGAAAGCTCGTTTTCCATGATACAGAAACAGCAGCACTACTGAGCGGCCAGGTGAAGTGCGGCGGCGTCCCTCAGCACCTCAGCAGCCTTAACGCCGACCTCGGGCGGGGAGCAGTCCTCTTTGACCCTGGGCCCTGAGGATCAGCAGATCCCTCAGGATTGGCTCAGCGGTTTCACACCGCTGGATCCCTGGAATCTTCAGAGCTCCCTGACGTGGTTCTTAAGGTCCAGCTTCCTCTTGGGTGGTTGGCCCCAGGGAAGTCCCCTGAGGACTACTTCCCCATGGGCGATGTCTTTGGAGGGTTTCTATGTGGGGGGGATGTCCCCTCTGCTCAGGGGGCCCTAGGGCCACCCTCCTTAGCTACCACCACCTGCTTCTCCCCAGGCCTCCTTCTCCCTCTGGGATCTGCAACAAGGAGCTCAGCTACCCATCTTTCTGGTTCCCCTGCAACTCTAGAAAAACTTCAGAAATATGTTTGAAGCCATCCAAGGTATTTTAGTGCTGGTAACAGCAGGGATCTTTCCCAGCTGGCTCAGTGGTAAAGAACCCGCCTGCAATGCAGGCGACACAGGAGCCATGGGTTTGACCCCTGGGTCGAGAAGATCCCCAGAGGAGGAAATGGCAGCCCACTCCAGTGTTCTTGCCTGGAGAATCCCACGGACAGAGGAGCCTGGCAAGCTACAGCTGGTGGGGTCTCAGAGTTGGACACAACTGAACGACTTAGCATAGCAACTTAGCGTGACAGGAGAGGGCTTCCCAGGTGGCACTGGGAAGAAGGAACCCACTTGCCAAGGCCAGGAGATGCAAGAGATGCAGTTTCAATCCCTGGGTGGGGAAGATCCCCTGGAGAAGGAAATGGCAATCCACTCCAGTATTCTTGCCTCGAAAACCCCATGGACAGAGGAGCCTGGTAGGCTGTAGTCCGTGGGGTCTCAAAGAGTAGGGCATGACTGAGTGACTGAGCAGGAAAACAGTCGGAGGGGGTTAAAAATAACAAAAATTGCAAGAAAGCTTTAGTCCCTGTAACAGTCATCCTGGGACCCTCCTGTGACATGATTCAATCGAGATCTGCTCTCTCCTGGTCCCCTCGTGGGGTCAGCAAGTCAGCCCCCCAGCCCTCCCAGCGCATGTTGGTTTGAGGGGACCCCCATGAGATTTCCCGTTTTTCCTCTCCTTTCTATGCCTTCCTGCCTAAAATGAAAGATACAGATATGAGGCTGTTTGGTCTACACAGCAGAAGTCCTCTCCAAATCCAGTAATGTCCTTTTCATCTCCGTTAGTTTCCTTAATCAACACGTTCCCCGCCCATTTGTGAGCAGTGACTCACCTGAGGCCTGGCTGAGCAGCTGCGCTCATGTCTGTAGACGCCGCCTCTCTGCATGTGGAATCCTGTGAATTCTGCGTGTGTGTGTGTATGATGTGTACGTATAGAATTCTTCTTCATGGTAGTTATGGTCTCTAAAATCACCCTGAATGCTGAAATGCTGAAACTGGTGAAGCCTGAACCATTGGTCCTAGGGAAAATATAGGGTGAGTTTCCTTCAAGATTTGGGTCACAATGTTTTCATGTATCTATGGGTCAGTACATAGCCTTGCTTCAGGCATGATTCTGTTTGAAGACGCCTTACTTAACACATCTTAATGAATGCCGCTGACCCCACAGCAGCACTTGACTCCAGCCTGAAGGAAGCTTGCCAGCACGCATGTTTGCTCCATAAAACATGGCCCAGCCTTCGTGCCAGAGGAACACGTGTCTGAGCTCCATCCCCACATGGAGCAGGGGCACTTTAAACAGTGAAATCAGCCAAAAGCCCAAGGGTGTGAAAATGTGACACTAACTAGATGGTGAAAAGGACCCTGTGTACAGTGTGAGCGCTGGAACAGGGAGGCGGAACGCTTGTCTAGCTTTCCCTCAGCTGGGAAGGTGTCATGTTGAATGATCCAGTGTTTGGACCACTCTGAATATCTGGGTGAATGAACACAAGCACTGATTTGGGGTTACAAGTCCATTTTAGTGAGTGGACCAGTTCTCAGATGCAGTCGCGCCTTCGTCTCCTCTGATTCTGATCTGCGCTTGGTTGAATCCACAGATGCAGAACCTGTGGACACAGAGGGTCCACGGGACTGTGCCATTTCATGTAAAGAGCTTGAGCATCTGTAGGTTTTGGTGAATTCATGGGGTTCTGGAGCCAGTCCCATAGCAGATGCTAAGGGATGTCAGTAGAGAACCCACAAACAATGAGGTGCAGCTCGGCACACACGCACACACATACACAGACCCACGCATAGACGCACACACACTCATGCACACATACACACACACAGCTCCGAGGGCAGGTCTCATCTGTGTGTTGCACAGCCCATGGACTTGTGTCCCCGGCCCCCCGTGTGTACACTACTCCTTGCAAGGAGCCTGGCGTGTTGTCCAGTGAGGGCAGCCACACACCTGCAGAGAGACTGCTCTCCATAGACCGTGAACAGTAGATGTAATTTTATAAAAGCTACCAGGGCTGTTTTAATGTTGCCCATCACATCTCCAGCTTCATGAGACATATAATTTTTATTATTACAGTTTTTACATCGATGTAGCTCTTTACAGATCAAAAGCACAGTCATGTGGTTTTCAAGCTTATACTCTGTTGCATGTAAATGGATTTCGAGTCAACCATCACAGGGCATCAGTGTGGGTTTTTGCACTTTTGATAAAGCCTAGGAAAGCACTGCGGTGACAGGCTGGTTCATCAGCCCAGTCCTGCGCGCTTTGCCTCGTGAGTAGTCTGGCCCTCGTTCTGCAGCCGTTCCGAGTCTCGGCCTCCGAGCCCCCTTGCGAAGCGGAGCCACGCTCCAGACTGGGCCGAGCCGGGCCCTTCGCAGGCCGCCGCCCCACGGCGGCCGCGGGCGCGGCGCGATGGCTCTGCGGGTCCGGCGTCCCTCTGCCGCTGGACCGGGCTGCTCTCCCTGGGAGTCAAAGGCGGGGGAGACGGGAAAAGCTAGACGGTCGAGAAAAACCCACCGGGACTACTGTGAAAATGTGAAGGCAGTCCAGCGTGAGTCTTGGAGTCATAAACTTGAGTCCAAGTTCCAGCTTCACCACCAAAGAGCCGTGTGATTAGATCTGGGCTAAGATAAAGTCTTAGTTATTCAAGACTCTGCTTTTTCAAGTGCAAGATGGGAATGACAACACCGACGGCATGTTTGTTCTAAGGATTCAATAGAATAATGCGTATAAACCAGTTAGCGCACTGTCTGGCGCACAGCGGACTCTCAGTAAATGGTAGATGTCATTATCACATCCATCTGAAAGGAGAAAATGTCTTCCATGAGGACAGCGCTGAAGGGATACACGCATGCCTGGATCATCAATAACAAGGCAGAGTGTGGGCTATAAGAAAGCACAAGGGACAGGAACACTCTAGGTTTCAGGGCAGCAGAATTTGTCGAGTGATCTATGGAATGGACAATGTGTTAAATAAGAAGGAATCCGAGACAGAAAGGCCGAGAGGGACATCTACACAGCTCAGGGTCAGTCTCCATTTCAGCGCAAGCGTGCAGATAGTGGTAAATGGGTCATGTTTATTCCCTCTGCACCTGCTAACAATAAGCGGTGGTAAGTTAGTGACAGATACACACTGGAAGGGTGTTCCAAAGAATTAGTGGACCCTCGTTGCCTTTCTCGGGAAATGGGTGTCTTTAAGAGATGTGTCTCAGCCTACTGAAACACTAGTCAGTGTCTGGGAGCACGGTGTGGCCTGGTGTTGCCAGCACAGCCTCACACTGCGCAGGTCTGGGCTGAGATGCGGGGAGCCCTCTGAGCTCACCCTTGTCACTGGCCCTGGTCTGGAGGGTTTCTGCCTGCTCCTGTCCTTTCCTATTTCTTGTGGGTAGAATATGTCCCCCCAAAGACGTGTTGAAGTCCTAACACCCAGCACCTATGAATAGGACTGGATCTAGAAAGGGGCTCTGTGCAGACATGATCAACAGTGAGTGAAGGTGAGGTCACCCTTGGGGAGGGTGACCCCAAGCCCAGCAGGACTGGGGTCCTTGTTACAAGAGCACGAGAAACAGAGAGCACACGGCATGAGGGTGCACATGGGGGGCAGAAACGAGGGCTCTGCGAGCCCCGAGCCCCTAGCCCCGAGTGCGGCTGCGGCTGTGAGCCTGCCCGCTGGAGACCGCGGGCCCCGCTGACACCTCCATGCCCGCGGGGCCGCCAGCATCCGGAGAGAAGACATGTCCGCTGTTTCCAGCTGCTCCTGCGGTGCTGAATGAAGGCAGCCCCGGCTTCAGGCGGAGAGGAGTTCCAGAGAGGGGCTGGGTGCTGGGGGTTTACTGGAGCGGTTCTCCATCCCCTGGAATTCTAACCTATAAAGTTATAGTAGCTGCCTCTACACAAGAGACACACGGGGACTGGAGTACCGTGTGTTCAGATCCCAGGCAGCGGCAGGAGACATGGAAGGGTCTAAACACATCAGGTCTTGCACGATGCCAGCCCACCCGGATGGGGAGACGCCACACTTTCCTCTCCTGGGGGCTGAGGCCAGCTTCTGAAGCCTGGGCTGGAGGCCACCTGTCTGCCTCTTTTCCTGAGAGTGATGTTCATGTAATCTCCCATGGCGGATCCTTTACAGGAATTTCCAGGACATTGCCAGGTTCTCCTTCCCTGCCGTTAGTACTTCAATCCTGGTGCACTCTGCTCCTAGTCAAGGGTCTTAAACGGGACTCCTGCTATTAGGTGGTGAAACCGGCTCGCTCAGTTAACGCCCGTCCTGTTTAAATCCGCAGTATGCTAACACGGCTGATTCGGGGTTAGGAAATGCCCCTCTCCTGGGTGACACCACGCCTGAAGGGACGTCCTCGGTGGGACGGGCCCCTGGAAGGTGGGCCTGGGCCCCGCGGCTCCTCCAGCACCTGTTAGTGGAGCGGCAGGGATGGAGGCGGCGTCAGCACGCTGGTTCCAGAGGCCCCGACGACGCCGACGACCGTGCTATTGGGCCATCCTGCTTAGTCGCGTCCAACTGTCTGTGACCCCTGGACTGTGGCCCGCAGCTCCTCTGTCCACGAGAGTCTCCAGGCAAGGACACTGGAGTGGGCAGCCGTTCCCTTCTCCAGGGGATCTTCCCGACCTAGAGATGGAACTTGGGTCTCCTGCACTGCGGGCGGATTCGTTACCTTCTGAGTCACCAGGGAAGCCCGGAAGACCACGTCCTTTACCCTTAATTCGCAGGATAGGTAGACCCCGTGGCTGCTCCCCTCATCAACAGCCTCTTCTGTGACCAAGTTCCTATCACCTCCATCCCTCGAAGGACCCCGGATCAACACACAGCCAGCCCGCACAGTCAGGTGGAGCCGAGCCAGAGGCGGCTCTCGGTGGGGGAGCTGAGCCTCGGAGGCGCCAGCCGGTGCCCGGCTGGGGGCGAGGGGGGCGAGCGTTGACGGATGCCGCCTGGGGCCGCATGGAACGGAGAACCCACTTGCCTTTAACACCCCGTGGCTGGCTCAGGGGGACCGGCTCACATCGAGGTCCCTGCAAGTGTTTCAGCAGAGGAGTCAGACAGGGTCAGGCTAACACTTTATTCACTAGATCGAGCCTGACTCTTTGCGGCCGTGGACTGCAGCCCGCCAGGATCCTCTGCCCATGGATTTCCAGGCAAGAGTACCGGACTGGGTTGCCATTTCCTCCTTGGGTGCGTCTCCCTGACTCAGGGATCGAGCCCGTACCTCCTGTATCCGAGGGAGGACTCTTTACCGCTGGGTCCCGCGGAAGCCCTGGAGCCGCCTGCTCCACCCAGGGTGAAGCGGCCACATCCGCCTTTCATTTCTTCCTCTGCATCCCATTCTTTGCTCTCTCATCCAAACTGCAGGCCCCCGTCTTTCTTCCCTCTTCTCCTCTGTTCAAACTTGATCTGAGGGACTTCGCTGGTGGTCCAGAGGTTAAGACTTCCGCTCCCAGTGCAGAGGGCACAAGCTCAATCTCAGGTCGGGGAACTAAGGTCCCATGTGCCACCTGGCATGGCAAAAAAAACCCCAAAAACACTTTAAAAACTTGATCTGAGAAAATAATTGCTTATCAATGACTCTGAGTCAATGGACACTTGTTCACTGCTCTTACCCAGGTGAGAGTTTCCTCGTTTATTCACCAAGAAGGTGGCAGGACAGTTTTGGAAGGCAGGGTCCTTCTGCGGTCCCTGAGTTCACCCCGAGGACACATCCGCCAGGCAGCCTACGTGGGCTGCTGGGAGCGTGTGGCTATTTCAGAAGCCACTCCCCAGGCACAGGTGGAGGCTTGGCGATAGTCGGATGCTCACTGCCAGCATTCCTGAAAAATAGCAGCAAATACCCGTAAATAAACATTAGAAAGGAGACAGACTGCTTGGCAGTTAACATATTTTTAAGACACTGTTTACCAGTTTCTTCCTTCTTTGCCAGTCTCAGAGTTGCCAAGTGGGTCCTTAAGATTTGGCCTGACCCCGCCTTTCTAGTGATGAGCCCCGCGCTAGGAAAACATGGCCTGAATTCAAGCAAGCCATATGTGTACTGTTCTAACTGAAATCTCCAGATTTCATTCCACAGCCATGTCGCACTTGCAGGGAGAGGGTAGCTTTAGGATGCTTGGCTTTGGCAGCTGAGAAGCAAGGACAGTAGCGCACGCGTGGAGCTCCTTGGGTCTGCGTTCTCTGCCGTAGCAGAAATTGCTAATACACCTCAGCCTTCCATCGGAGCTTCAGGAGGGTCCCTGTGGGTGCACAGATCATCTTCCCACTGTTCCATTCTCTGATACACCGCAGAATGGGTCTCCCCAAAGAAACTACCAGCCACCCTTAGGCCTGCTCCCAAGTCCACGTTGTCTGACGCCTCAACTACTGTCAGAACATTCCTCCCCGGGGCCCAGAGCTTTGGTGCCTACAGGGCAGACACTGTTCTAAACCTCAGTGCGTATTTACTCATTTAATAATTTTCATAGTCTGCTGTTGTCTCTATTTTACAGACAACAAAAACCGAGGCTCAGAGAATGAATTGCCCAAGATCATGCAGCCAGTAAGGGACAGAGCCAGGATTATCAAAGCAAGTCAGTTTTACCCCCCAAGACCCTGGCTTTCTCCCCTGTATCTCTGACTCAGCCTTCAGTGGGTGAGGGTTTGAGGAGGTGGCTGAAGAGAGCACAGTCACATTTGCCAATCTAGCTCATCGTGGATTGAAGAGTATTTTGCCCTCCTTTTAATTTCTGAAGTTTTTTCTCCCCTATAACAGGAGACATGTAAGTAGTTATGTCATATAATAGTAGTTACGTACGTGTCTAGGGCTTCCCAGATGGCACCAGTGGTAAAGAACCCACCTGCCAATGCAGGAGATGTAAGAAACACAGGTTCGACCCCTGGGCCGGGAAGATCCCCTGGAGGAGGGCATGGCACCCTACTCCAGTACTCTTGCCTGGAGAATCCCACGGACAGAGGAGCCTGGCGGGCTACCGTCCCTAGAGTCGCAGAGTCGGACACGACTGAAGCAACTTAGCACGCTACTATGTCTACATATAAGGCATGTAAGTAGAGACACAGAAGTCTAAACCGTGAAGATAAATTTGACAAAGGCCCAGCTCAGTCTCAGGTCACAGCAAATTTCAGAATGGACGATGCAGCCTGGGTTTCTTTGGGATCGATTCTAGCAGCTTTCTAATGCCTCCACAGTTGAAAAGTTTTCACTAAAACCCATCACCAGAGAACATCACCAGCTTCTGTTGTGTTTCATCCTCAAGTTTTGCTTCTGCAAAAATCAGAGGAAAGTGCCATTATGAGGGCAAACGGGACTTCTCTGAGTCACCAGGCACTTGTCCAGTTCCTGGCAACTGACGCAGGCATCGAACCCTGCAAGTCTCATTTCTTCTGGCAAACGTAACGTTGACATCTTCAGTCATTTCTCCTAACACTTCTTAGAACTTGATTTTCTTTTTTACGTAACTGTCCCTTTCCTCACTTTTTTCTATTTTGGCAGAAGTAGCGGCCCTCTCACCAATGTCTTCACACTCATCTTTCAAGAACAGTCTTAAAGCACTGTGTACCTTGTTCAAGGTGGCTTCTGACAGTTTGAAAGTATTTTTGTACGCTTCCGTAGAGCAGCAGAGTTGAAGTCACCCCAGCCCACACCTCTGTCCACAGTTGCCCCTTGTCCAGGTCTCGTGCCCTGTTTGGGAACAAGCGCCTGTAACTGCGTTCTCTCCAGGTGGCAGCCAGGTTAACTTCCCCGTGGACTACTTATTAAAAGGATAAACACCACAGGTGTGGTCATCGAGGCTGCAGTGTATAGTAGCAAACTCCTCAGTAACCACAGCTGTTTAGAACTTAGACCAGCAAAAGGTTTGGGGAGGAATATCGTATCAGCAGGCTTCCCAGGTGGCGCCAGTGGTGAAGAACCTGCCTGCCAGTGCCGGAGATGTAAGGGAGGCAGGTTTGATCCCCGGGTCGGGAAGACCCCCTGGAGGAGGGCCTGGCAAACCATTCCAGGGTTCTTACTGGAGAATCCCGTGGACAGAGGCGTCTGATGGGCTACAGTCCATGGGTCACAAGGAATCGGCTACGACCGAAGCGACTGAGCACACAGGCAGTGTCACTGTGTCCTTAGCGTTCAGAAGGACGCGTGATCCTGAGTGGCCGACCAACTTCTCGACGGTTTTACTGGCGTTCTAACATTCTGTGTCGACAACGTGCCCTCCTGCGCCAGGCAGACTGCCCCCTTGCCTGCCTTTTAACTCACAGCCTTTCACGAGAAGACTGACTGACCTCACCCCTGGGGTGCAGACGTCAGGTCACCCCACAACCCCGTGACTTCTTACTCTCAAGCTCGCTTCGTTGCTCAGGATCGGTGTTGCTGAGTCGCTACATCACGTCTGACTTGTTTGTGACCCCAGCGACTGTAGCCCACCAGGCTCCTCTGTCCATGGGATTTCCCAGGTGGGATACTGGAGTGGGTTGCCATTTCCTCCTCCAGGGGATCTTCCCGACCCAGGGATGGAACCTGCATCTCCTGCACTCCTGCATGCCAGGTGGATTCTTTACTGCTGAGCCACCTTGCACAGGATTAAACAGATTTAAAAACGGAAGTACCATAGGTGGGTGTTTTTCTGCTCATGCCACCCACTTTACCTGGGAGGGACCGTGGGCATCAGAGCCAATCTGACACCCTCTAGTCCCAAGGCTCATCCCCCCAGGCCAGCTCTCTCTCCAGCTCCCCAGACGCCCCCTTTTCCTGGCCTCTGGAAAGGAGGGTTCTTGTCCCCTTTTAGCCACGCATTTGAGATCCTGACAAAGATGACTCTTCCTCCCACTCCCTCGCGGGCAGATGTTCTGCTGAGTAGTTTCCGGGGCCCCTGCTAGCAAGCTCGGGGGCTGGCTGTGAGGGCACGGGGCCTGGGCCACCCCTCCTGGGTGCCTGCAGAAGGGGCCCCTACGGGAAAGCTCAGCCCCGGGCACCGCCCCTCAGGCAAGCCTCACATCCTGTCCCAGGCACTGCTCACCCTCCAGATGGGCGCGTTGCCTTGCTTGGCACCCTCAGAACAGCTGGGCCCTGGGGATGTCCAGGCGGCCCTCTTTAACAGCCAGAGCCGGGTTTCCAGGGCAGGGCCCTCCTCATGCAAACAGTCCTGCTTGCCATGGCCCTGCCCTCTGGTTGTGCAGGAATGATTTCTCCAAGATAACGCCCACCCTGTTCCTGGTCTACACGTCCACTCCGTATCCGCCTCACACCAAGCTGCACCGGAAGACAGGGTGGCCTCTTCATCCCCGTTTAGAGACAGGGAAACTGAGATGCCGGGTTGAAAATCACCCCCGAGGGTGCGTGCCGCTGCCCTCAGGGGCAGAGCTGCGACCAGAATCACTCCCACCGGCAGTTTCTTTTTTTTTTTTTTTATTAAATGTTTTATTTTATATTGGAATATAGCTGATTACCGATGCCGGGATAGTTTCAGGTGGACAGCGAGGCGACTCATACACAAACGCGTACCCATTCTCCCCCAAACTCCCTCCCATCCAGCCTACCGTTGTGCTGCGGAGTAGGTCCTTAGTGCGTCTGCACTGGATTTAATTTTTAAAACTGACGCATTCGCGTAGCACTTTCCTTTGGCCGCGCGGGGGCCTCGCTGCTGCGCACGGGCTGCCCTCCGGCCGGGTGCGCCGGCCGCCCCGCCGAGCTGCGGCCGGGCCGCGGACTTCCAGCGCGGGCTGGGCGGCTGCGGGCGCGGCCGTTACTCTGCGGCAGGTGGCTGGGCCAGCGCCGGACACAAAGCGTCCCCTGCAGCGCGGGGCGGACCCCTGGCCACCGGCCACCCGGACACCCTACCCGTTGGAGATGCAGCCGCGCCCGCCCCGTGCCTTCTCCCTCCCGCCCCGCTTCCGCGAGCCTAGGCAGGCCCGGCCTGAGCGCAGTAGCCGGTCGCGCAGGTGACCCACGCGGTCCTCGGCTGGGGAGTGCGGACACGGTGCCTTGCCTCTCCGCACCGACGGTTCAAAGGACAGCTCGTCTACTGAGGATCAGTACGCCTTAGAAGCACGCAGAGTAGGGATGGCATAGAAATAGCTTGTTTCTATGACTGTGAGTACTGATAGATCAGGCCATCGACGTCTGCTACCTGTCTATAAGCGGCATATTTAGGAAATGACCCAAACAAAGCTATACACGAAGGGTGACAGGTTTGTGGCCCCTGACCCAAGAGTCCCCGGGGGTGTTTGTGGCAGATGCTAACTTTTAAAAACGTTTTTTTAAATTTATATTAATTGGAGGATAATTACAATATTGTGATGGCTTCTGCCATACGTTGGGCTTCCCAGGTGGTACTAGTGGTAGAGAACCCGCCTGCCAATGCAAGAGACGAAGGAGATGCAGATTCCATCCGTGGGTTGAGAAGATCTCCTGGAGGAGAGCACGGCACCCCATTCCAGCGCTCCTGCCTGGAGAACCCCGAGGACAGAGGGGCCTGGCCGGCTCCAGTCCATGGGGTCGCCAGGAGGTGGCACTGCCACCCATCAATACGCGTCAGCCGTGGCACTCACGTGCCCCCTCCCTCTGAGCCCTCCCACCTCCCTCCCCACCCCACACCTCCAGCCGTCGCAGAGCACCGGCTCCGGGTTCCCTGCATCACCCATCAAACTCCCACTGGCGATGTGTTTCATGTGTGATAAGATGTATGTTTTAGTGCTATTCTCTCAAATCATCCCCCCTTCTCCTTCTCCCACTCTGTCCAAAAACGGTCTGCTCTTCACGTCTGTGTCTCCGTTGCTGCCCTGCGTGTAGGATCACCAGCACCGTCTTCCTGGGTCCCGTACATACGTGTTGATGAGTGATGTTTGTCTTTCTCTCTCTGACTTCACTCTGTATAACAGGCCCCAGGTTCATCTACCTCACTGAAACGGACTCAGACGTGTTCCTTTTTATAGCTGTTTAATATTCCGTTGTGTGTATATGCCACAGCTTCCTTATCTGTTCATCCGCTGATGGGCTTCCAGGCTGCTTCCGTGTCCTGGCTGTTCAAACAGTGCTGCAGTGACCTTAGACGATGACTTTACCACGGCTCCACCCCACTTGGCATGCAGATGTAGCTGCCAAATCTTCCTAACACAGGACCGTGCTCGGTCCACACGTTTCACGCAAGGCTCCACCGGGCTTGCCATCCCTGCTGCAGACTTTGCACACATTATTCTAGGAAACATGAAATGAGTGAATTGTGGGTGATCTTCCCTTTCAGGCAGCTGCTCCCCAGTCTCCCTGACTTTCCCTTTTCTCCACCCACCCCTCCTCCCCAGGGTCCAGAAAAGTGCCAGGAAGTGCATCATCACGGTTTGAAACAGAAGCTACACACCTGAGATGAGAAAACATTTGCAGGAGGGCCAGTGTTTCACTGTGGAAATGATTTATTTGCGAGGCACGCCTCCCTCCCTGCCATACCCCAGGCAGGATTCCTGGGGCAGGCGTTCTTGTAAGACTCCAGGCCAGGCCATTGTAAGGGGCCCCACCCCCTTGAGAACTGCAGCTGGAGAAGCTATTTCTCAGAGGTATTTGCCATGTCTGAGAGGACAGAGGCTTGTAGACTGTGTCAAGTTGGTTAGAAATTGTTCATGGAAAAATCTCAGCTGCAGGAGTAAGCGATAAGGGAGACTGTTGCTTTTTGGTTGGTAAGTTGTGTCCAGCTCTTTGTGACCGCATGGACCGCCGCCCGCCAGGCTCCTCTGTCCATAGGATTCTCCAGGCAAGATCACTGGAGGGGGTTGCCATTCCATTCTCCAGGGGATCCCGACCCAGGGACTGAACTCACGTCTCCCTCGGTGGCAGGCGGCTTCCCCACCGCTGAGCCCCAGGGCAGCCGGACGAGGGAGGTGCCCGCTGTGCATCCCTGTCCACCACATCCTCTCTCCCTCCACTTCCGGCTTAGTCTCCCTGTCAGCATTGGGTGATTCCAGAATTAATGATCCTTGAGCCCCGTGCTGGGTTGAAATCCCACGTCCCCCAGAACCTCAGAGCGTAGTGAAGCTGAGGATGGAGATGACTGGGCGCAGGGGGCCCCGGGATCCAGCAAGGGTGTGCTTACGAGAGAAGTGCGTGGGCAGGGTCACGGGACACAGTTCCACGCCAGGGAGCGCCATGGCTCGTGAGCCGCTGCCAGGAGCCGGGGGGAGCAGAGACAGGACCTTCCCCGAAGCCTCCACTGGGAGCGTGGCCTGCCAGCAGCTCGAGTTTGGACTTCCTGCCTCTGAAACTGTGAGAAGACACATCTTTGCTGTAGTAACGGCTTGCAGTAAGCTGTTACAGCGGCCTCAGGATGGGCTGGCCCCTTCCAAGTGATGTGTCTGTTCCCACTTCTTTACTTGGACTGCTCCTGGGAGAGATGACATTCAAACCGAGGCAGTGGGTATAAATATGCTGAGGCTGCAGGCTGGGCACAGTTTCGCTCACAGAGTGGCTGTGGTGCCAGCCCCTGGCAGTGCCCAGCCCCAGGCTGGCTCCAGAGCCTCAGCTTGGCTGGAGGCAAGTGAAGGCCCACAGCAGCCTTCGGGGCTCAGCAGACGACTTGAGAAGGATGAGGGCAACTGTGGGCTACTGGGCGCTGGAAGTAGGGCCATAAAAATGTAAAACTGCAGGATGCTTTTTGCAAGCAACGGTTGCCCAGTGAGATGGCCCACGCAGGAGGGGTACCCTCTTATTCCTTGGCTGAGCAGATCTTTGACAGGTTTAATCGGCAGGTGTGGCATTCCACGCAAATGGTCGTTGGTTGTGAGGAAGAGTTAATCAGGGCATTTTGCCTGAAAAAGGTGCTTTTCTTTTTCTTGTTTGATATATTTCTCTTTCTTCTTTTAAAAATCTCGTTGTTGGCGTACAGCTGCATTCCGACGTTGGCTTCTGCCATGAACGCAGTGCATCTGCGGTTTGCACACACACCCCCTCCACCCAAAGCCCCCCCGCACCACCACGTCACGCAGAGCTCCCAGCAGGCTCCCCGCCAGCGATCCCACCGTGCTGGGCATCCGTGGCAGCGCCGCTCTCCCGGCTTGTCCCCCCGCCCCCCGTGTCTCCACGCGCCTGTTCTCTCTCTGTGTCTTCATTCCCGAGCTGCAAATAGGCTCGCCTGTACCATCTTTCTAGACTCCGTATTTATGGGTTAAAATACGATATTTGCTTTTCTGACTGACTTTTTGTATGACAGACTAGGTTCATCCACATTTCCACAAATGACCCAGTTTTGTTCTTTTTTTATGGCTGAGTAATATCTCGTTGTATATATGTACCACATTGATCTAGTTTTCAAGGTAACATTTCTTGCTATTTTTTGAGAGCTCCTGGGTGCAACCCATATTTTATCTTCAGGGGGAAAAGTCCTCAAGTTGTCTTGCCTTTTCTTAATTTACAATTACCCCTGAAAATAACAGAAAACCATTGGCACGCTATGCTGTATGCACCCATAAGCTTACGTACCAGTTGGCTAATAATCTTTTGTCCCCTTTGGAAAAGAAAAATATCTTTTCTAATAAAGCAGTCTCCATTAATGATGATTTAAATCTCCATGGCACTGTTTATTCCCCTCAAGTGGGTGAGAGAGGCCACTTTCAGAGCACAGACTCTAGACAGGACCATCGCCTGATGTCTGGTGCTCCCAGCTGGCAGGGGCTGGCATCAGAAGTCCTCAGGAATGGAGGGGTCAAAGAAGCAAAGACGAGGGACTTCGCTGGCCGTCCAGCAGTTAAGACTCTGTGTCTCCACCACAGGGGGCATGGAGTCGATCCCTGGTCGAGGAACTCAGATCTGGCATGCCATGCTGTGTGGCCAAAAAGTTTAAAAAAAAAAAGAAACGAAAAAGGAGGAGGAGGTCGGGGAGGCAGGACCCCTTCCAGCAGAGCTGTGCCCTTGGGTGGCTGCACACTTCTCTGCCTTCTTCCCTGAGATGAAGCTCGGCGGCCTCTCTGCTCCTCGTGTGTCTCTGGGATTGACTCAGAGGCACGGCTCAGGTGGGGCGTTTCCGCAGGCTGGCCCCACAGCCAATAGAGCTCCAGGCAATAAAACGCAGACAGAGGAAGGCCTGGGTGGACGGGAAGAGAAGCCCATGAGGCCTCTGCCTTTTCCAAGAAGGGCAGCAGTGGTGTCGTGCCAAACAAAAGACAGACCGAAGTCTTGGAGCAGCGCACCTCCTTCCTACTGGGACCCACTGTCCATCCACTCACAGAAGTTGCTACCCAGAAGCACAGAATGTGGCTGAATTATCGCCACCTCCTAATGTGGGCTCAGGAAGGGCCACTGTGTGTTCTCAAGACATACACCAAGCATATGCTTTATTTTCATGATTCTTGAATCATATTTTGATGAACTGGAGTGATTTACTGAATGCATCTCAAATAGGGGTTAATTCACCCCACTCTGGGTTTCACATTGCCTAGGATGCTGCGTGGAAATTCAGCCACTCCAAAAGGATGGTACCTTCCAAAATTCAGGAGAAACTCACAGAGCCACCCAGGAGACCACCGTCGTGCAGCTGGGGAGAGGGGTCAGGAGCCCCATGGGGGAGTGGCCGTGACCTGGTCTGGATCACGACCTGGGTCTTCTACTGACGAGCTGTTAACTATGGGCAAGCTGTCAGCTGTGGAAACATCCCTCCTGGGACCTCTAGTCAGCTTGCCTGCTGGACTGGCAAGCTGTCCTGACGAGCCAGGTGCCAGCCAGTCCTGATGGTTCCTGACCTTGGAGCCCGTTAAGCGTCCAGGTTACCCTGAGCTCACTGAGGCCCAGTGGTTCTCTTGGATGGTTCAAAACCTTCCTAGCCTTGATAAGCACATAAATGAAAAAGAAGAGAACTTTAGAGCTGCCTGGTCATGCTACGTCACTTCAGTGGTATCCAACTCTTTGTGAACCATGGACTGTAGCCCACCAGGCTCCTCTGTCTGTGGGATTCTCCTGGCAAGAATACTGGAGTGGGTCACCATGCCCTCCTCCAGGGGATCTTCCCGGCCCAGGGAGCAAACCTGTGTTTCTTACATCTCCTGCATTGGCAGGCAGGTTCTTTACCACTAGCGCCACCGGGGAAGCACCAAACTATAGAAGCAAGCTATCAAAAATAACCATGTTGTCTGAAGCACGGTTCTGTCAACTGCAGCTGAGAGGAGGCGGGAAGAGGAAAATGCTCCCCTTGGCTTCCAGTTATACCATGATAACTGCTTAAATTTTATTGAGTAAATAATTATCTCTGTGGGTTAAACAAAAAAACACACAATTCCACACATAACACCCATTAGTCATCTGTCAGAGGTAAGGCTTAAATGTGTATTTAACACATGAGTTTTAGTTTTTAATTCAGTGCCCTGATACAGAGAAGGCAGGAACTGTTCATACTTCCAGGGGCTAAATGACTAGCTCTTTTGATATGTTAGGTTTTTGTTTTCATCTCTTATTAGAACTTTTGTTTGGGGTTTTTAATTTATTTTGAGCCAAAGGCAAGGATGGAGAGGAACATAGAGCTTCCCAGCGTGACCAAGAGGAGGACTGGGTGTGTGTCGTCATCTCAGGGGAAGAGAAGGGACAGGCCGGGGTCTCCCTGGCGCAGGCCACAGGGAGCAGGAAGGTGCGTGGCTGTGCCTGGAGCAAGAAGGGAGGCCAACGGCAGAGCTGTGGACACGCTGACTTGCTTTCTAGAGTATTTAGCCTGTTTGTGGCCTTCCCAGTTGGCCCAGTGGTAAAGAATCCTCCTGCCACTGCAGGAGACGCGGTCAGATCCCTGGGTTGGGAAGATGCCCTGGAGGAGGGCACGGCCACCCACCCCAGCGTTCTTGCCTGGAGAATCCCATGGACAGAGGAGCCTGGCGGGCTGCAGGCCTTGGGGTCACAAAGAGTCGGACATGACTGAGTGACTGAGCACGCACACAGTCTGTTTGTAGGACGTGGGGCAACCCTAAAAATTCATTCCAGCACACACTTGGTGCAGACAAATGCTGTTTGCTCCCACTTGTACGAGGTACCCCAAACAGTCAAACTCAGAGTCAGAAAGTACACTGGTGGACGCCAGGGGCGGGGTGCGGGCTGAGGGGTGGAGAGTTCATGTTTGGCGGCGTCAGTCCAGTCTCGGGAGGTGGACAGTGGCGAGACTTGTACAACAGCGCGAGTGTGCTTCGGGCCCCTGAGTTGTGCACTTCAACACGGTTAAAGGAGCAGGTTTTGTATTGTGTGACTTTCACCACAACTAAAAAAGCATTAAAGAAAAAAAGAGTGGCTCTAAGCCCACATAGTGTGTGCTGGGCTGCACACGAAGGCTTCGAGGCCGATGACAGCGGGGCAGGGTGGGGAGCCGTCGGGGGCAGCGGTGCTCCCCGCCTTGAGTCAGGTCGAAGCCCGGGTGCGGCCCACGTCGAGTCAGCCCTCGATTCGACGGTGGCTCTCTGACCCCGGGGGGCGGGCTCCCGGGGGGGCCCTTTTCTGCTCTGGAGTCGCTCTCGGTCACGACCGCGTCTGCTCTTCTTGCCGCCCAGGACAGACGTGTGGAATTTAAATCACTGTGGCTGGAAATGGGGGTGTTCGTGGGGACCTGGGGCTCACGGCAGAGTCCTGTCCCCCCCGGAGGGCTGTGGAGACGCTGGCAGGGAGAGGCCAGGAAACGCAGAAGGGGTCGGTGGTGAAGCTGGAGAAGCGTATCTTATCTTGTGCTTTGGACAAGTTTAGAAAAAACGGAGCCATTCGCTGGGGACAGGGAAGAACCTTCATGGGAGCTGTGGGCTCCGTGTGAACTGCCTTGTCATGGACGCCACTCCTTCAAGACCCCTTGTCTTGGTTTGCTGCCGAGCCTCGATCTTCAGAGAAGGAGGAGGAATGCGGATTTCTGAGCTTCTGTCACCTTGGTTGGCAAAGCCATCTTGTTCCGGTTTGAGTCTTCTGAAGGTGCACATTTGCAACCGTGGGCACCCACCCAGATGCTCTTTTCCGTGTTCCAAGCACCTGCCCCCCACCCGCCTCGGGGGTGACCCCCCCCAGAACTGCCGGCGTCCGGTGATGGGGGCACTCAAGGCCCGTCACACCAGGATGGGTCAGCCCTGTCCTGCAGTGTGTGTTCCAGAGTGTCTTTCACGTTGAATCAGCTCGAGTCCCAACACTTTGCTGGAGAGCCTTGTGCAGGGGGTCACAGTGGCCTGCACCAAACAGCCCAGCCTCCCGGCTGGAGTCCCGTGGTCAGGAGAGCAAGCCTGATTCTCCCATGGGTGAGGGCGCTGACCACGGTTTACTCCAGCTGGGCAGGGAAGTTAGCATCTGCGTGACCAGCTGGCCCCGACGCGCAGCTTTGTGGGAGAAAGGTTCTGGGAGCTGAGCGAAGCGACTCATACCGGAAGAGCACGCTGCTCAAGAGAGGGCTTGTCACCAAAGCCAGAGCTTAAGGCAGCGAGCACAACTTTGATTTATACCAAGAACTATTTGTCCATAATTACTAAAATATTGATTGCACATTCAGCAGTGCCCCTAAATTAAAGACAAGCCAAATCCGGTAACAGCGCCAAGAGAATTTTATTGCAGTCACCATTTAGCCCTTTCCTGCAATAATCTGGGATTTTGTAGAGGACATTTCAATATATTGAGTGTTGCCTGTGATGACTGTGCCTCCTCCTCATGCTTATGGAGCTCCTGGTGGAAGGCATGAAACAGTAAACAGGACACAAAGCAGGTCTGCAAACGCAGGCTGAGATGGGAGCCGGGCCAGGGTGCAAATCAATCAGACAGAAATGGTCCGGGAGAGCGTCAAAGGCGAAGGACGAGGGGGAGGAGAGGATCCCAGACACAGCCCTGGGGGCTCCACAGAGTCCGGGCCGCAGCGCGTGGCTTAGTGGCCGAGCAGCTCCCTCTGCATGCCTACGGGCTGACCCCTCATCTCCTTCACATCTTTACCCGAGCACCAGTTTCTCAGCCAGGACTTCTCCGTGCTTCCTGTGTAGAATACAGCTCTACCCACATGAGGTATTCTCTGTTCTTTTCTCAGACTTACGGTTTTTGAAGTTTTTACTTCTCATCTACTTTGTAACCTCTGTATGGGCAAGGACCTTTACCTGCTTTGTTCACTACTATACTCCCCTGACCTAAAACAGTAATGACTTGTGGTAACTATTCAGTACATATTTAAGGATTAGATAAAAAATGATCTCTTCAGCTATACTAATTTTCTCTTTTCCACATTGAGGCGTGTTTTGTTAACTTTTATAATTTTTCAAGTTGACTTTCCCTCCATAACCTTCCTGGTTCTTTTATAGTCTTATGTTGCTTACCTATTTTTTGATTCCTTTGTCCAGCCTTGAAACATGTGCTGCATCATCACTTTATATTTCTGTGTCTGATTAATTTTGAAGGAAGGGAGTTTAATTCTGTGCTGATTCTCACTCATGGCAGCTGTTTTGCTTGTATTTTTCACAGTGTTTGATTCTGAGCTCATTGGTCAGTCTCTGGGGACCTCCTGAGGGCCTAAGATATGGATGCTTTTATCCAGAGAGGACTCAAGTTTGCTTCTGCTGAAGGCCAGAAGCACTGGCCCAGATCAAATGGAGAATTTGTATTTCCCCTCCCCTTCCCCTTTCACCGGCCTCAGCTTAGACTGATTACGACAGAGCTGACTCCGGCAGCCAATCTCAAGACAGCTTTGCTCTTTGTTACAGGTTTGCCCCCCAGTGTTCCCCCTCTAGGATCCCCTCAGTCCCCACTCCCTACCTAGCAAGAGCCCAACAGTGCAATAAAAAGTCTGAAGACTTCCTTGATGGTCCAGTAGTTAGACTCTGCACTTCCAAGGTAGGGGGCACATGTTCGATCCCTGGTCGGGGAAGTAAAATCCTGCCAGTCTCGACCTAAAGATTAAAACCAGTCTGTCGTCTACAGGAGTCAGCTGCTGGAGAGGTGCTGGACCACCTCCAGCGTGGCCTCCCGCACTCCGTTTCACGGCGACCTCTAGTTGTGGGGGTGGTGATGGCACTGTCTCACGCCCCTCGGTTACCTCTCAACGCAGTGCTGGGTGAACAGCAGGTGTCTGATGTGTGACTCCTGCTTTCCTGGTTCATATTTAAACATCAAATCTGGTGGATGAGCACGCTGCCCTCGTGCCCCTTTACACCTGTCCTCTGGTTCCCCCTGGCCTGTTCTGTCGCTCGGTCGTGTCCAACTCTCTGCGACCCCGTCGCCTGGAGCCCACCTGGCTCCTCGGTCCATGGGATTTCCAGGTCAGGATACTGGAGTGAGTTGCCATTTCCTCCTCCAGGGGCTCTTCCTAGCCTGGAGTTGGACTGGTGTCTCCTGCATGGCAGGCAGATTCTTTACTGCTGAGCCCCAGGAAGCCCACTGCCAGTTTACACAGCCCAAATCCAAGCACCACTGTGGCCCTTTACAAGGTTAAGGAGGAACCTTGTCTTTAAAGGAGTTGTTGATGCTTGGAGGGTGTGGTAACGCTCTTCCTGGTTGAGCAGATGTTCCTGCTGATGGGGAGGTTTGGTCAAATCACAGCATAGGTACCAGACTCACAGTGGGGGTAGAGGATAGACCAAAGGGCAGAGATAAATTTTGTCTTGTGTTGACATGAAATATGAACATTATTTCATAATACTAAGACTACATGTATATAATTAGTATTTATACTATATATGATGTATTGTTTAGTTGCTAAGCTGTGTCTGACTCTTTGTGACCCTGTGAACTGTAGCCCACCAGGCTCCTCTGTCCATGGGATTTCCCAGGCAAGAATGCTGGGGTGGGCTGCCATTCCCTCCTCCAGGGGTCTTCCCCACCAGGGATCGGCAGGTTCTTCACCATCTAAGCCCCCAGGGAAGCACCCCCCACCCCCGTCCCCATCGCAAGTGGTCTGGCCTTCCCTAGTTATTAGAGCCTGAATTATCCCAGAGCTCCCTCCTGCTTGCAGGGAGTAATGTGGTGCGGGCCTGTGGCGTGCGCGGTCTGGGGGGCGGGCGGGCATCCGGGGTCTGTCTGTTCAGGGCTTCGTTGGGGCTTAGCTCTCTGCCTATGGGCGCAGGGCCATCTGGACCGTGCTGAGGGCCCTGGGGACAGCTCCGGTCCTCAGCAGGCCCTGCAGCCCTGGGCCTGTCTGCGGGTATCCTGGCCGGGACCCTCCCTGTGGGCACGGGGGGCCTCCTCGACCCGGAGGCGGCAGCTGCTTCTCCATCTGCCATGGACACAGCCAGTGCATCTCCACTCAGGCCCACGAGGCAGACAGAGGAACTTCCTGGGAGACCGAGGGAAGCAGAGGGCCCCTGCAGTCACGCCTCTCGGCCCAGCCCTGCCTGCCCTGGGTCAGAGCTTCCAGAAAGAGGGATGCCCAGAAGCCCCCAGTGCTCGCCCCCCAGGCTGCTCTTTGGGCTCCGCGGATCTGAGCCCCCGGCCCCAGGATGAAAACCATCTGCGCGTCCCGGCTGTCATCACCCGCTCTCACTGCTCCCGACCAGCACAGCCTCCCTGCAGTCCGCCTTTCACCGCTGGACACGAGACAGCCCAGGGAGGTCCTCTGCTGCTCCGGCGGTGTCTAACTCAGTTAACAGATCCTCCCAGGACATTAGATCTGCTCTGAAAGAAATTGGGTGGCGGGGAGGGGAGGGTCCATAACCATCCTAAATGAAATGGAGCAGACCATTGACGGTCAGATCCTCTCTTCTGTTGCATCAGAACCAGCAAGCGGCATCAGGGGCGTGAGGTTGGGGAAGGGCCAAGAGGCAGGATGTTTGGCCCCGCTAAACTCCAGGCTGAAAATATAAGTTCAAATCAAATTACACTGCAAGTCTACCACCCGCCATCAGATCACTGGGCAGGGAGGCTGCTCTGAGGAGATCGTCACCCCCGGAGCCCCAGGGCTGGAATTCAGTGGGTGCGGGGAGGTGCAAGTGGGGGAGGTGCTCAGCGTCCCAGGCTCTGTGCAGGTTGACCCGCCCGTGGTTTTCTCATGCCCACGGAGGATTGTTCTGGTTTGCCCAGGAGGAGACCATTCCAGTTCCAGAAGAGTAAAATTGGCTCCTTTTTCCCTTCAGTGTCACCATGTATCACCACTGGTCAAAACTGTCCCTTTGCTCTAGAACAGGGGTTCCCAAATCCTGCACCACAGACCGGTACGCCTATTAGGAACTGGGCCACATAGCTGGAGATTAGGGTTAGTTTGAAACAACTTCCAAATCTCCATGCTTTCTGGACTAAAGTCAGAGTGGAATATCCTGTTGTTCATTTGCTAAGTCATGTCCGACTCTTTGTACCCCATGGACTGCAGTAAGCCAGGATTCTGTTCTCCACCATCTCCTGGAGTTTGCTCAAACTCACGTCCATTGAGTCACTGATGCCATCCAACCATCTCATGCTCTGTCGCCCCTTCTCCTCCTACCTTCAATCTTTCCCAGCATCAGGGTCTTTTCCAATGACTTGGCTCTTTGCATTAGGTGGCCAAAGTAATGGAGTTTCAGCTTCATCATCAGTCCTTCCAATGAATATTCAGAACTGATTTCCTTTAGGATTGACTGGTTTGATCTCCTCACTGTCCAAGGGACTCAAGAATATCCTGAGTTGCCATGAAAGCACAGAAAAGCCTGCTTCCATTTCTAACATCCTGTCTTTATGAAGCAGCTTTTTCTGCGGCGTCAGCAACCAAAACAAGATTACAGAGTAGACTGTAGTCAGCACACTTCAGGTGTCACTGACCCCCATCATGCCCAGATGTGACCGTCCAGCTGCAGAAAAACAAGCTTGGGCTCATGGATTCCGAATTATGGTATAGTTAGTGTGTAAGTAGCTCACCATGTATCACAATGTAATAATAATGGAAGCAAAGTGCCCAATAAACATGATGAGCTTGAATCTTTCCAAAATCTTACCTCCCTTCCCCGGTCTGTGGGAAACTCGTCTTCCAGTCCTTGGTGCCAAAAATGGTTGGAACTGCTGCTCTAAAAATTTCTTTTCTCATTCTTAGAAAGTTAGTCAGAATAAGTATTACAATTTGGACTTTAAGTTTAGAACAAGCAGATGCTAACTATGCCATCACTTTCCTTCCTGGAGAAAGGTAAATAGATTATGGTTTGTGCAAGTTTCTGTAGGACCTGATGGAGCCCTCTGACAGAGACCAGCAGTCCTTTTCAAAGATGACACATGGTACCTGATTTTTGTTCACTGGTGAGCCGTTTTAAGGGATTTTTTTATTGAATATTTTTTACCATAGAATACCAAAAATCAGAAATTAAAAAACCAAAGCCTTTGAAATTTGATTGATTAACGTTATCTGTTTCTCTCCTGTTCTCAAGCCTTCAACATTCTGCCCCTTCTCTTAATTATTGGCAATTGATCCTACTTCTTTACCTAGAAAAAAGAAGTTCTTTTCTGATTCCTTCTGTGTCCACCTGTGTCTCTCTCTATATATACATGGAGGGCATGGCAACCCACTCTGATATTCTTGCCGACAGAGGAGCCTGGTGGGCTATAGTCCATAGCGCTGCAAAGAGTCCGGCACAACTGAGTGACTAAGCACATATGTATATGTGTGTATGTATGTGTAGATATATATATACATGTATTTTAATATAAAAAGCCATGTCCAAGCCTGGTTCTCTAACCTTCTGAATGACGTTGGCACCCTGTTAATACATTGCATTTTGGATTAAATTAGCTAGAACTGCTTTCTGATGCTTGTAGTAAAAAGCCCTGAACTGATTCACTAGGGGAGCTCAACTGACGTGGTTCTGTAGAGTCTCTCCTGGAATGCATGACTTGGGAGATTTCCCGGGGCTCCAAACCACCCCTGCGGTGGAGTCGTGTGGTGGTTCCATCTGCTGAGGGCTGAAGAATGGTCTTATTACCACCATCCAGGTGAGCCAGCCTCTCTTGCCCCCTTCCTCCCCTGCAGGGTTGAGCAGCCTCGTGCTGTCAGGTTTGAGACATTCAACATGGGGCAAGCAGCTTAGAGATTAACGTGAGCAAATGACTTGCACAGAAAGCAGTTCACAGAGGCAGCGCCAATGGCCCATGCCACGCACAAAGACAGTAACACTAGTCGTCAGGGCCAGGCACAGCAAACCTATCCCAGTAACTACCGAGCTGATGAGGCCGTGGGGCACGGGAACTAGAAGACACAGCTCTCTCGAAGAGCAAGTGGGGAATATTTAGAGAAGTTAATGCCATGCTGAGAGCTGGACGGAAGGAGGCTGAGCGCCGAGGAACTGACGCTTCTGAACTGTGGTGTTGGAGGAGACTCTGAGAGAACCTTGGACTGCAAGGAGATCCCACCAGTCCATCCTAAAGGAGATCAGTCCTGGGTGTTCATCGGAAGGACTGATGTTGAAGCTGAAACTACAGTTCTTTGGCCACCTCCTGTGAACAGCTGCCTCATTGGAAAAGACCCTGATGCTGGGAAGGATTGGGGCCAGGAGGAGAAGGGGAAGACAGAGGATGAGGTGGTTGGATGGCATCACAGACTCAATGGACATGAGTCTGAGTAAACTCTGGGAGTTAGTGATGGACAGGGAGGCCTGAGGTGCTACAATCCATAGGGTCGCAAGGAGTCGGACACGACTGAGGGACTGATCTGAACTGAATGCTGTGAAGTACTGTTGACTACAGCTAAATGGAAACCTGAAGAAACTTACACAAGATTATGTACAAGAATATATGTAGCATCATTGTTTTTAATAATGAAAAGCTGGAGACCTCCTAAGTACTCATCCTTAGAGAGTGGATAAATGGTGTATACATACAAAAGGGTATTAACGGCAGCAAAAGTGAGTGATCTTGAGCTACGTGTTGAATATGAGTAAGTTTCATGGGCAACATGTGGAGAAAAACAAGTTGCAGCAAAAAGCATTCAGTATTCTTATAAAAGTTTTAAACAAGAAAACATGGGAAGAAACACTATATTTTGTTCAGGGATTCAAATATACATAGTAAAATAAATACATGGGAATTATGGACACTAGATTATGAATAATTGTTATTTCTGGGTTCGGGGATATGAAGATATGAAGAGGAGGGTGCAATATTGAGCAAAAGGCTCTATTCTGCTTAACAAGCTGCATTGTGGGTACACCTTTCCACATTTCTAAAGTGTCTCATGAAGTAAACACTCAACGAGATGGACTCCCTTGGTGGCCTGGTGGTAAGACGTCGCGCTGCTGATGCAAGAAGCACAGCTCACTCCCTGGTCAGGGACCTGAGATCCCGTGCGCCTGGCAGCACAGCCAAAAGACTGAAAAACACCTTAATGAAGTGAGGCATTAGGAAGGAGGGGTGAGCCAAGGGTTTCCCAGGTCACTCAGGGCAGCTATGGGTTCTGCGAAGAGTGGTTTTTCCAGCAGCTACCTTGGGGTTAATCTGGGTGTTGATTTGGCCAACATTTCTACCAACATCACTCAGTTTCCTGGTTCACAAACGAATGGTTCTGTTGATACTAAATCTGCTCCTGCAGCTTATATTTCATGATTTGTTGAGAGAGAGGACATGTGAGCAGCTAACAATCACTTTCATTCATTCCATCTCCTTCCTGTTATGGATTGGATTTGTTCTGGAGAAGAAAAAAAAAGTTAGGTAACTGATTCCTGGCAATGCTTTCTTCTCTGTGTTCTTGGTCATGTGCTCACCAGCTTTCTCCAGCATCAGTGGGAAAAACAAAGCACTTGAATAAAAGAGCAGGTAGGCCTTTGGACATGAGCAACAAAAGCGACGGGGAAGTTCCCCAGCTCCTCCACGAATGAGCACCAGAGGTTGGGCAGGTGTGATAAAGGGGAAGACCACGCTGGGATGTGGAGAGGACACAAGCGAAAGCTCTCCAGAAATGAACTAGCAGTCGTTAGAGCTTTTCAAGTGCCCGTGCCCTTCGACCCAGCAGTTCTGCTCTTAGAACACTAAGCAAAGGAAATAATCAATCATTATCAAGTATTTATGCCCCCAAATTACAAATCAAACCTAAAGTTCCCAAACAAGGGCCAGGTAATAGAATCATGGAAAATCCGAATGGTGTGCAATGAAGCAACCCCTGCATATGAGGAGGGACCAGGGAGGGGCTTCCCCGGGTCCAGTGGCTAAGACTCCATGCTCCCGATGCGGGGGCCCGAGTTCGATCCCCGGTCAGGGAGCTAGACCCCACGTGCTAAGTCGTAGTTCTTGTGTCACAGCTAAGATCTGGTGCAGCCAAATAGATAAGTAGATTAAAAAAAAGAGTGGCATAGGGTGATAAACAGCACTTTGAAAAAGCAGGATGTGAAACTAATCTGCAATATCAACTCTATATATTTATATACCATCTGTCTATCTACACAGATACAGAGGAGAAAATCAGAATAAAATATATAGAAATGGTAGCAGTAGAGATCTCTGGGTAAAGAAAGGGACCATAGCAATTTAAAAATACTTTCCTGGTCTTCCAAAGTTCTGTGCAATGACTATGTATTACTTTAAAAATTAGGGAACAAGTTATTAAAAGGAAAGCACATTGGTTTGAGAAGCAGGTAAATGAGGTGGGTTAGAGAATGCTCTTCCACAGTTCTCCTCTGGGCATCCTTGTCCCAGGATGCAAGGACAGACCTGCATACCCCATTCTTGCTCTGGCAGGGAAGCCTGGCTGTGACCGATGAACTGCCAGAGGCTCAGTGTGGACAACTGTGAATGTAAAAATTCTGGAGAGACCCAGTCATGTAGGGTAGAGGAGGGGTCCCCCAATACTGTGAGTCTTACCTCCAGGAGGTTGAACAGCCTCCTCCTACTTCCAGCCGGGGAAAGGGAAAAAGGAACCATTCTGAAATACACCAGAATTTTCTGTTCTTAACAGAACTGCCTTCAGGGGAAACTAGCTAACGAGAGCCTGACCAGCTGACCTGGGGCAGGGAAATACCCTGGCCCACTCTCGTCACCCTAACCCATATAGTGGGGGAGGGAAAAGCGAGGAACACGTGTGAGGTTCGGTCCAGAGGCTCAAGCTCACTGAAGATGGAGACCTAATTGTAGGACCAGAGACCACAGCTTCCCCCCGCCCACACCTCACCACCACATCACTGAAGCCTGTTCAGGGAATTCTCGGGTGGTCCAATGGTTGGGACTCAGTGTTCTCACTGCTGGAGCCCCAGGTTCGATCCCTGATTGGGAAACTAAGATCTCACCAGCTGTGTGGTGTGGCAGAAAAAATCTGTTAACATCAGTTCCTTTGTCTAGAACATCATATCTGGCTATCAAGAAAAAATAAATTATGCCCAAAAAAACCCTCCACAAATTTGAAGAGCTGAAACAAGTATCAGAATCAGATATGATAGGTATGTTGGGATAATCAGACTGGAAATTTTAAACTATGATGAACGTGCTAAGGGTTCTAGTGGATAAAGTGAACAGCACACAAGAGCAGGTGGGCAGTGTCCATGAGAGATGGAAATCCTAGGAAAGAACCGAAAAGAAATGCTAGAGAAATTTCCTAACAGAAATGAGTGTCTTCGGTGATCTTATTAGTGGACTGGACATGGCTGAAGAAATGATCTCTGAGCTAGAGAATACATCAACAGAGCCTCTAAAACCAAAAAGAGAACAAAGACTTAAAAAAACAATATTCAAGGACAACTACAAAAGATACAGCATAATGGGAATATCAGAAGGGGAAGAAAAAAGGAACAGCAGAAAGCATAACTGATACGCTAAGAAAGGAGAGAAAATGAAATCATATAAAATGATTGGTTAAAACCTGGAAAGGAAGAAAAAGGGTGGATGATAAAAACAGGAGCAAAGGTCAAGGGTCACGAATAGAAGATGGTGACAAAGGCGGTAGCTGTTGACCCAGCTGTGCCGACAGTCACGTTGAGCACCCCTTCCTGACCGAGGAGGAAGAGAGCTAAATGTCCCCGGCGTGCTGAGCTCCCAGGCAGGGTTTTAGCGTCCAGCTCCTTCCAGCAGAGCTCCAGGCTCCTACGCGGTCACTCCCCTCAAGGGCAGAGAGCATCAGAATCAGTGTGTTGGGGGCGTGGGGGTGGGGGCCATTCCATGTCAGCCTTCCTGATGGTTCTGAGATTCTCGCCTACCTAGCCACCTTCCTTCAGAATCTCTGCCTCCAAGGACGATGCCATTTGAATCCCAGGCATGAAAACCCAAGGCATGATGAGTTGACCTCATGGGTGTGACCTCAGAAGTCTCATAACCAGCCTTCCCCTCCCTCCACCAAAATAAAAGAAATGAACAACAAACTGTCCTTCTTGGTCACCAGGACCCCGAATTCCACAATGGACATCCATTCACTGGACTTGAGGCTTTGTGTTCTGAAGCACAAGGTCATTTGTGAAGGGTTCTTAAACTAGGGGACCTGTGGAACCTAACACTAAGATTCTGTGATCCTCTGCTTTGTTTCTTTTATGTGAATGAATCCCAAATCCGTTCTTGAAAGGAGATTTTGATGGAGAGCAAGTCAAGGCCCTAGGAACCTAAGGAAGGAGAAAAGAGAACGAGGAGGGCGCGAACGCAAACCAGCTCTGGGGTTGCTCCCTTAGGCCCAGGCTTCCCCAAAAGCTGAATTTTCTCTTCAAGGGCTGTGAAGACCAGGGAGGCATTTCAGTCTCATGATTTGAATGGAAAAACCTGACAGACATGGCAACTTACCTGCAACTTCAGGAAGGACAGCCTGAGCTGCGAGATAGGCATCAGAGAAAGGCCCACCAGGATGAACGTTATGGGTTGAATTTGTCTCCTCAAAATTCCCATGCTGAAGTACTCACCCCCTGTAGGTTCTAACCTCAAAACATGACCCATTTTGGAAATAGGGCCATTGAGGATATAATGAGTTAAGATGGGATCCTGCATTAGGAGGGGGCCCTAGTCTACCATGATTAGTGTCCTTATAAACAGAGGACATTTGGAGATAGATATGCACAAGCCGGGATCAAGACTGTCAGGAAAGCAAAAGTCGTGCCCAACTCTTTGTTTCTACACAGCCCATGGAATTCTCCAGGCCAGAGGACTGGAGTGGGTTTCCACTGCCTTCTCCAGGGGATCTTCCCAACTCAGGGATGGAACCCGGGTCTTCCTAATTGCAGGTGGATTCTTCACCAACTGAGACATCAGGGAGGCCCCACCTTCTGCTGGAGGCGTAGTTCATTTAACTGCCTGGTCCATTTTTATTCCTCATGACACACGGTTAGACAAGTGACACAACTGGATATAAAAGGAGGGTCGTGACATTTTTAATCCCTTTAATGTAATTCAATGGGGAAATGAATCATTTATTACAGCAGACGATTGAAAACCACTCAGAAAGAGTGTTCTTCCTGAGAGCTGGCATCAGAAGCTTTGTTTCCAGTTTTCTGACATCTCTGCATCTTTTAAATCTTGGGCAAAAGAAACATCAGATAACTTAAATAATGAAGTTTTGAGGTTCTCTTGTCTGATTTTTGTTTTAAAATTTCCTCATCAAAGATCCTAAGAAACATGCTGCTCAATGTTCCATGGCAGCCTGGCTGGGAGGGGAGGCTAGGGGATAGCGTGGGTCTGTGTGTACGCCCGGCCGAGTTGCCCTGCTGCGTACCTGAGACTATCACAGCGTTGTTACCTGGCTATGCTCCAATACAAAATAGAAAGTCAAAAATAAATAAGGGAGGGGCAGGATCCTAAGAAATAAACTGAAAACCGAGAATGCAGGTGAAGTGGTCCCCCTGTCGTCAGCATTTCGAGACCTCACTGCACTACCAGAAGAGAATAACTTGCCCCTAGGTACGCAGAAGAGAAAGCCCAAGTCTAATTCATTACCCAGATAGAACAAATACTCTCCCATCTCTTCTGAGAACCTCAAAATGTTTTGCAAAGGGAACTGAACCTTCACAGTGACCCAAGGGATAAATATATTTCAGCTAAATTTGCAACCACATACAGCAAAAACAAACAAACGTCCGGAGAGGGCCGGAGCAGCCGGCTCCTGACCCAGCGCCTCCCCACACCAGGGCCTCTCCGGGCAAGTCTATCAGTATCACCACCCTGGGAACATGCTGACTGTCCCCCGAAGGCTCGTCCTGGCCCTTGACCAGCCCGCGGACCTCCGTGCCCCGCAGGCTCGGCACAGAGAAGGCCCAGCCGGCGCCTGTCAGAAGCCCCCGCACGGCCTGCAGCAGCACAGCCGAGGGGCAGCCGCTGGCTCCCGGGCTGGTGCCCCCGGTGCTACCCGGAAGGTTCCCGCTGCGATGACGCGAGCTGGATCGGCTCCAGGCAGACCCAGAACACCCGAAACTAACAAACCAACAGCAGCGGCAACTGCAGAGGCTACTGAAAAGAAAGTCCTGGGCCTTGTCGGTGTGCGGCGGGTTCAACCGGCAGAGCGCGGGAGCCTGGTTCAAGGGGCGGGAGTGGCTCCGGGAGCCTGTCCGTCCAGCACCCGGCCCGAGGAAGCCTCCAGCAGCGAAGGCAGTGGGCCGGACTGCGCTGCTGGTCCAGAGACCCAAACTCCGCCGGCCAGCGCAGAGGACAGGGCTTCGATCCCCGGTTCGGGAAGACCCCGCGTGCCTCCGGGGCACCGAGTCGGGGCGCTCTGCCCCCCAGCCCCACGGGCTCGGCGCGGAGAGGAGCCGGCCGGGCGCCCCGCGCGGAGCTCAGGCCGAGAGCCCCGGCCCGCCGCCGCCGGAGAGAGCCTGCGTGCGGGGAGGAAGCCCGAAAAGCGGGCGATGCTCTGTGGCCGCCTCGGCCAACCCTCCCACCTGTAGTCGACAGGCGGAGGCGAGCGGCCAGACCCCAGACCGCAAGGTCCGCTCTTGCTGCCTGGCGCCTCGCGACGACGCCCGTGCAGAGGGCACGACGCCCGCGGAGAGGGCACGACGCCCGCGGCCCGCCCCGGGCTCCTGGCGGCCCCACCGCCCTTCGGCCTCCCCCTTCGGGGCTCCGCGCTCGTCGGGCTGCGCGTGCAGGGTGGAATGTCCTCCCTTCGCACTCGGCCAGCAGTTTGCTGGATGTCGCCTGCGTGCGTGTGCAAAGCAGAAGGGAAGACCGGCATATTCCGTTCCAGAAAATGTCTTATGTTACACAGGCCTACATACTTCGTGTAGGAGCGTCCCTCAGTATTCAACTCTATTCATTTCCTGAGTTCTGGGAAGTGATAGCAAAACGATCACATAATAAGGGGTGTTCTTTCTCAAAACATCTCTATTCCCCCCCCCAACCAATTATCTGAGTAATTCAGTTTCTCAATAATAAGGAACAAGGGCATATCAGACAAAGATGGAATTGGTAAGATGCTTCCAGAAGAGCCAGCAAACCAACCTCCCAGCAAGCGCAATATTAGTTATCTGCCTAAGGCTTTATCTCTGATTTTTATAAACATTAATTTGATACAGGGCCCCTACCAGGAATGGTTTTTATGTATTTGTTAAAAATGCTTTATTGTGTCAGATATTAAAAATAACAGAAATATTGAATCTTTAAAAATAATACAAAATTCCCAGACCCTAACAAACCAGCCATTTCATTTGCCATGTTTCCTACTAGTCTTTTTTTAATGTATTCATATTTTAGATATAACTATATGACACATATGGAATTTTATTGCCTTCTCTTTTTTTACCTTAAATCATAAGCATAAATCACCTATTTCCTATTTTGACCTTAAATCACAAGTATCTATATAAATTTCATGCTTATGAGAGTTTACTGATTCATGATATTCAATCTAGTATGTCATAGTTTACCTATTGCTATTCGCTATAATAATAAACATCGACAATAAATATCTTCATATGTATATAATTTCTTCCTTTGGTGGAATATTTTCTTAGGACAGTTTCTAGGATTCAGATTATTGGTGTAAAGAGCCTTTTGAATTTTACATTATTATTTTTGGTAAATTAAAATGAGTTTTGTTTGGAAAATTTCACAACAGCTTTTGAGGTCATGGGAGCACAAAGGTGTTGCAAAACCTGGGGCTGGTGATCCTCGTGGCTGGCAGCAAGTCTGCTCAATCCTGAGGCATAAGGCCATACCAGGCTGACCTTTACACACAAAGGAGAGTTTTTAAGAGGCAGACAGAAAGAGAGACTCATACCTAAAACAATATAGGTGTGGCATACAAATGACTAGGCTAGAAAAATGATCTTTCACCTTCATTGACTTTCATTTTCTGCTGTTGGGCAGCATGTTATGAAAATAGAGTTCTCAGCTTTCATTTATCTGTGACTCATCAGAAAATCTTTTCATCTCAATTCAGAGCCAGCAGTGGGCCTTATGATAACAGGCACTCCAAAATATTTGTTCAATTGAAGGGAACTGCATTTTTATGATTTTTTTAAATTTCCATTTTTATAGTGGATTTATAGTGTGAGCAAGAGATAAACCTCTATTGTAAGCACAGAGATTGGGGGGTTTGTTACTGCAACATAACAGATTCTCTGGGCTGATACATCACCTATTCTGTGCTTTCTATGAAAAATGGCTAAATGCACAAAGGGATGGCAGCATTGTTCATAGTTGCAAAAGAAAAGAAAGTGGAAATTATTAAGTAGAGGATGATAGTCCACTCAATTTATTATCTAATCATTAAAATGAATGTTTATAAAGAACTTAAAATTGCACGGAAAATTCTTACAGTGTAAGATTAATTTTAAAAGGAGGACTATATATAATTTATTTGTTTGTATATGTTATATATGTATTTATATTTATATATGACTATACATTCATATGTATAGTCATACTTATATGTATATATGAATATACATTCAACAGATTCTTTACCAGCTGAGCCACAAGGGAAGCCCAAGAATACTGGAGTGGGCTTCCCTTCTCCAGTGGATCTTCCCGACCCAGGAATCAAACCGGGACCTCCTGCATTGCAGGCAGATTCTTTACCAGCTGAGCCATCAGGGAAGCCCACATGTACATATACATATATAAGTTGTCTTCCCTTCCCTACATGCACACACAGGGCTTCCCAGGTGGCGGTGCAGGGGATGCAGAGACGCAAGAGACACGGGGTCCATTCCTGGGTCAGGATGATCCACTGGAGTCGGAAGTAGCAACCTATTCCAGTATTCTTGCCTGGAAAATTCCAAGAACAGAGGAGCCCTGTGGGCTGCAGTCCGTAGGGTCACAAAGAGCTAGCTACACACACACACACAAGTACATAAAATCATTACCTGGTCAACATTGCATTACAAAGTATGCATATGGAAAATAAAGCAACGCAACAAAATAATGATAGTTTTAACTTTGAGAAAAGAGTGAGGTTTTGTCCTCAAAAGTAGGACAAGTTTTTTCTCCTTGAGTAGAAAAGTTTTTTCTACTTTTCTTAATTTTCCAATTGTTTTTAAAGTGTGCGTCTTTCTTATAATCAACAAAACTGTTTTGCGAAAGACCACTTTCCTGGGGGACCTGTTTTTTCTTATCCACTTCTTTTATAGTCACCCCTTCAAGAAAGATTCATTATCAGCACTTTCTCTGCGCTTCTTGTAGCTCTCAATGCCAGGACACAGCCATGAACAAGACAGTCGTTCCTGTTTTCACAGAGCGTACATCTAGTGAAAAATTATAAGCAGAAAATTTCCACAATAATCATTTACTTCAATTATTATGAAAGTTCTTGAAAATAAAGGAGGAGGAAGAAGAGAGGTCTGTAACTGAGAAACGGGACCTGGTTTTTTCACCAGATAGTTGAAGATCTGGGTTATGCATTTTCTGTTTTAATTAAAGTCATTCGCTAGCACTTTTTTTTAAAAAAATTTGCAATAGCTATTAAGAGTTGTATCTCAACAGTGAAAAAAATAAGTAAAAAGGACAACCATGAACAACACACCAAAAACAAACAAGAAGAGTTGTGTCTGTGTTTTGTGGGTTTTGCTTAATATTAACACTTGTTACTGAAACATAGAAAACGCGTCCCAGTCAGAACACTACTAGACGGTAGCCAGTGGTGGAGATTTAGTTAAGTCATATCTGACTCTTGTGACCCCATGGACTGTAGCCCGCCAGGCTCCTCTGTCCATGGGATGGATCTCCCAGGTGAGAATACTGGAGTGGGTTGCCAGTTCCTTCTCCATGGGATCCTCCCAACCCAGGGGTCGAAGCCCAGTCCCTGCATTGCAGGCAGATTCTTTGCTGACTGAGCTACCAGGGAAGCCCAGTTAGTAACCAGGGTCGTCCAGATGCTGACCACGGCCACATTCAGTATGAGACAGGATACATTTACTGGAACCCAAGTTTCACAGCAGTGTTCAGCTTGATTTTCTGAGCTCTGAATAACAAGTCAGACTCATAAAATAACAGAAAGACAGTGTCCCACTGGAGTAGGAAACGAGGGAAACCGAGATTTCTTCTGTAGTTTTTAGGGCTCTCTTCCTACTTTCTCCAAAGCACCAAAGGAAAATTGTTCTGATTAACAAGTTTTTTCCTGAAAAAAGTATAACACATTTTTAAATTAAAAACTAAAAAAGAATCAGAGGGGCACTCAATCTGGTTTTTAATAACTTTATTGTTTAACCGATTATAAAAATAATATCTGTTTTTTTTGTAGAAAACATGAGTAGTGCGGAATATTAAGATGCTATAAAGCTCCTCTGTAACCTGGCACATAAAGATAACCACAGCTATTACTACAGCGAGCCTGTATGCAAACTTCCTTCTAGAACAGAGGTTGGCAAAGCTTTTTGGCATAGGGCCAAATAGTAAATAGTTGTACAGGCAACTACCCACCTTGGGTGTAGTGAGAGTAGATGTCTACACAACACCTAAATGGATGAGCAGACCCCAGTCCCCACAAAACTTCACTGGCAAAGACAGGCAACGGCCGGAGTTGGTCCCGTCCAGTTTGCTGACCCCTCTCCTAGAGCGTTCAGTCTGGAGAGGGGCAAGCACGGACTTACAAATTCATCCCTCCCCTCCTGCCTTTGACATTTCCATTGTCATCATCCTAATGGAAGAATCTCATTGCTATTCTCCACGTTCAATGGTCAACATTTACTGGAAGCCTATGGCTATGCCTAGGAACCCAAGAGTCTGCCTGCAATCCCTGGGTTGGGAAGATCCCCTGGAGAAGGGCATGGCAACCCACTCCAGTATTCTTGCCTGGAGAATGCCATGGACAGAGGAGCCTGAAGAGCTATAGTCCATGGGGTCGAAAAAGTCAGACACGACTGAGCGACTCCACTTTCACTTTCTTTTCTTTGTGGTTATGCCTTTCCACCTAGAAAGTGTTGAGGGAGCAGACCCCACCCCCAAGAACAGAGGAGCCTTGTGGGCTGCAGTCCGTAAGGTCACAAAGAGCTAGCTGCACGCACACACAAGCACATAAAACCATTACCTGGTCAACTCTGCATTATAAAGTATGCATACGGAAAAGAAATGAAAGCAGCACAACACAATCATGGTAGTTTTAACTTTGAGAAAACAGTCAACCACCCCCTTGCTCTTCGAGAGTTACAAGCTGTGCGGAAACCATTGTCGTTTGGTGGCTGTCTTGTCCATCTCTTTTGGAGCCCCGCAGACTGTAGCCCGCCAGGCTCCTCTGTCCATGGGACTTCCCCAGAAATAATGCTGGCTTGTTGCCATTCCTTCTCCAGGGGATCTTCCCAGCCCAGGGGTCATACTCAGGTCTCCTGCATTGGCAGGTGGATTCTTTACCACTGAGCCAGCAGGGAAACAAGGAAATGATTACAAACAGTGAGTAATGACAAGGTTGCCCAGCAGAGCGGCATGGTGCTGTGGGAGCACGCACAGGAGGGTCTAACCCTATGGCAGGTTCAGAGACAGTTTCTGAGAAAGGATCCAGAAAGCTGCAATTGGAACAGGGAGCAGGGAAGGCCGGGCCACAGGCTGGTGGCTCCCACAGGGGAGCACAGTCATAAAGGCCAGGGCTCAGACCCCAGAGGAGCCAGCGGGGGTGGGGTGTGTGGGCCTTGACAGCCCCTAAGGCATTGGACTTGGTCCCTCGGGCAGGGGGAAGCCACCAAAGGGTTGGAAGCAGGGGAGTCATGAGATCAGCCTTATTCCAGTGGATTCTGAACTCGGCACCCCCACCCTAGGCCCCCAGGAAATTTCCCTCTCAGTCCTTGCGATGCATTACTACAGAATAACCTTTTTTTCATTCATTAATTTTTAATGAATTCATTAATTCATTAATTTTTTCATTCATTAATGAGAGTCCCTTGGGCAGCAAGGAGATCCAACCAGTCCATCCTAAAGGAAATCAGTCCTGAATGTTCACTGGAAGGAATGATGTTGAAGCTGAAACTCCAATCCTTTGGCCACCTGATGCGAAGAGCTGACTCAATGAAACAGACCCTGATGCTGGGAAAGATTGGGGGCAGGAGGAGAAGGGGACAACAGAGGATGAGATGGTTGGATGGCATCACAGACTTGCTGGACATGGGTTTGGGTGGACTCTGGGAGTTGGTGATGGACAGGGAGGCCTGGCGTGCTGCGGTTCCTAGGGTCGCAGAGTCGGACACGACCGAGCGACCGAACTGGACTGACTCCATCACTTTTTGCGGTCGCCCCAGGGCGAGTTGCGGCTTGTGGAGTCACCGGTTTCTCTGCGGCGGGACCTTCAGTTGTGGCGAGTAAGCCCCTAGTCACAGCATGTGGGGTCTAGCTCCCTGAGCAGGGGTTGAACCTGTGTTGGGAGCACAGAAGTCCCCACCGTCATCTTCTAAGAATCCCCATCTTGTCACGGCTCTGCTAACACGACAGAGCTGTGAAATCGCGTTCCGACTCGGAGGTCACCTGACACACCTCCTTACTCTTGCTTTTCTTCAAAGAAAGCCGTTTGCGTTTCCCTGTCCGTCTCTCCTCTTTCCCCATCTTTGTGCTTTGGTGAGAGCTGTGTCTCCGTTCAGAGGGTCCTGACCCTCACTCCATAATCTCGGCCAGCTGCTAGCGCGGCCCGTGTTCATGTTCAGCTGTGTGAGCCCCTGTCTCTCCTCAGACCTTCATAACACAGCGCCTTCGTTCTTTTGAGCCGCAGCACTGTCTGCTGTTAGTTATTTGTGCATCGCCTTATGGTTTTTCCTTGACGGTGTAGTAGGAAGGGGCCTTGTCTCTTTACTAATAATAACAAAAGCTATTTATTTGTGAAAAAGTTTAATCTAAGGCAAGCGATGTGCTAAATATTTTACACATTTTATTTCCTGTTTACGACAACATGGAAGGCCTGTGATAATAGTGCTAGTATTTCACAGATGAAACTGAGTTACCTGCTCAGCATCATCAAGCAAATAAAAGATGGTGCCAGGATGTGAACCAGGTTTACCTGAATCTGGGCCTTTCTGGTGCATCAGTTGGTAACTGCAGGAGACCTGGGTTCGATCACTGGGTTCGAAGATCCCCTGGAGAAGGAAATGGCGGCCCACTCCAGTACCCTTGCCTGGAGAACTTCATGGACAGAGGAGCCCGGTGGGCTGTAGTGCATGGGGTCGCAAAGGTCCGACACAACTGATCGACTTTCACATTTATCTGACTCCAAAGACTGTGCTCTTCTCTGTGGAAGTCCCCACTGCTGTTTAGTACTCAGGAAGTTCCTGCTGGCAAACAGTGTGAGAAGAGGAAGATTTTCTAACGATTTCTATGCCTCCAGAACAATTCTATCCAACTTGACCTTCACTGGCATTGCCTGACGACCAATTTTCTACCTAGCATGGGTAACAAATTTGTCTTTCTAGTGAAGATGATAACCCACAGAAAAAGATCCATCAACATTAAGATTGTTGGGTTTAGCAATTAAAAATACAAGATGCCCACTTACATTTGAAGTTCAAATAAGAAAATGAGTGATTCTTGTTAGGCTGAAAAAATTATTCATTCTCTTACCCGAACTTCAAATTTAACTGGGCCTCCTATATTTTGTCTGGCAATCCTAATGGACAACTTAGGAAAAGTAAGAAGTATTTCATTACTGTGAAATTATGTTCCATAGTACCAAAGAGGAAAACTAGAGCTAGCTAAAAATTTTATTTTTTCTAAAAAATTTAATTTCTGAAATGTAAATTAATTTCAGAAATTAAATTAAGTTCTTAGAAAATGTAAAGCCTGGGGCTTCCCTGGCAGTCCAGCTGTTAAGACTCTGAGCCTCCACTGCCGGTGTCTGGGGTTCCGCCTCTGGCTGGGGAGTTAAGAAGCCAGGTGCTGTGTGATTAGCCCCCCAAAAAAGGAAAGCCTGAAAAATAACAAATACTTTGCTACCCACATCACAATGGAAGTAGCATTTACAAAGAATGTAGAAATAGGGGACTTCCTATGGTCCAGTGGTTGCTAGCCTGCCTTCCAGTGCAGGGGAGGCAGGTTCGATCTGCGGGCGGGGAACTAACGCCCACCTGCCTCGCCACGGGGCACAGCTCCTGAGCCACGGGCCCCCACCCAGCACACTAGAGTGCAGCCGTGTGCCACAGCTAAGGCCAAACACGTGTTCTATGCAATGTAGAGATAAGCATGCACATGCGAAATGTACATGGAACATGGAAAGACTTACCCATCATCTTGCCACCCAGAGGCAACCATTGATAATGCTTGCAATCTGTATGTTAGCAGCCTTCAACTTGGAAAGTTAACACTGGAACAAGCGGAACACCAGAGCGCTTCGGAGGAGAGATGAGTGCTCTCACCTTACCTGCCTTTAAACAGAAAGTAGAGAAAGCACACTTGTCTGCAGGGACAGCCGGAGGCTTCCTCCCCAGCTCTGGGTGTACTGCACTCATGAAGAGCATGAGGAGAGAGGGGAAAGCAGGGGACACCACAGAGAGAGGGAAAGGCGGGGAGGGCCGCGGAGAGCAGGAGGCAGGGAGGGAAAAGGCACGGACCGCGGCGGAGAGCTTCAGGAGAGAGAGAGGGAGGCGGAGACACACGGAACCAGAGCGCCACGGTTCTGAAGTGAGGGCTGGGTGATCTGCCGCCTGCCCGGGGCAGAAGAGTAATCTGGGGGCGGACGAAGGGGATCCAAGTCAGGCAGCAGCGAACCTGCTGGGGCGCAGGCCCGGGGAGCCACGTGCAGAGGGCCCAAGCGATGCTTCTTCGTCCGGATATTTTTCTTAGGGAAGCATACCACATGGGAAAGTGCGCAAATCATAGACACACAAGTCGCTGAGTCTTCACCGAGTAGACGCCATGCTGCAGCCACCGCCCAGATCAGGAAGCGGGCCGTCCCAGCACCCTCGAGCCGCCCACTTCCCGTTCCCCCCGTAAGGACCCCTTGGGACATGTCACTCTCCTGACTTCTGCGGGACGGGTCAGTGTTGCCTGCTTGTTTCTGAGCCTCGTGCGGCATTCACCATGGGCTGGTGCCGCCGATACTGCCTCGGGTCTGGCTGCTTGGGCTCAATGCTGCGCTTGTGAGATGCGTCAGCACTGCTTTGGGTGCGGCGGTTCATTGTCATCGACATCACGACGTCCGGTGCCCGAGTATGCAACTCATTTATCCCTTGGACTGCTGATGGATATTTGGGATTGTCTCCAGTTGATGGCCATTATGAATAATGACCACTTTGGAACGCGTCTTTTAGTGCACACCAATTATCTTAGAATTTTAGCATCTTTTTCAACTTTGTAAGATTTTTGGCAGTATCCCCTTTTCAGCCCTGATGAGAGTAATTTGTGCTAATGGGAGAAAATATTTGTGGTGTATCTGATAAGTGTTTAGTATCTAGAATATTTAAGGAACTCTAACAACTAAAAGACAAACAATCCAACCTAAAAATGACCAGAAGACTTGAACAGACATTTCTTCAAGGAAGACATAGAAAAAGCCAGCAAGCGCCTGAAAAGCTGCTCAACATCACTAGTCACGGTGGAAATGCAAATCAGGTCACAATGAGATATACCAACTAGGGTGGCCGTAACAAATCAAACAAAACAAAGACAAGAAAATAACAAGTGTTGGTTGGGATGTGGAGAAGCTGGAACTCTTTCACCGTGCTAGCAGAGACGTAAAGTGAGCCGCCACTCTGAGGACCTCCCTGGCGGGACAGCGGACAAGGACCCAGCTGCCGGAGCAGGGGACACAAGTTCAGCCCCTGGTCCGGGAGATTCCCCTTGCTGAGGCACTGTTAAGCCCAGGCACCACAGCTGCTGAAGCAGTGTGCCCCAGAGCCCGTGCTCTGCGACAAGGGGAGCCCGCACGGTGAGCAGCCCACGCCGCAAAGGGGAGAAGCCACCGCTCGCTACAACTAGAGGAAGCCCGCACACAGCCGCAGAGCCAGCATGGCCAGCAAGGAACACACAAAGTTTAAAACTGCAAACAGAGCCTGGCGGACGAGCCAGCAATTCCACTCTTAGTTATGTACTCAGAAGAACGGAAAGCACGTATCTGTACATGGGTATTCAGGGAGAAGCCACCCAGACGTCTGCCGGCGGGTGAGCAGATAAACCAGACGTGGCAATGCCACACAGCGGAATGTTGTTCCGTCACAAAAAGAGTTTGGTCACACAGATCTGTGAAGGTGCTAAGACCGTGTGTGTGTGTTTTGTGTCGCTTCAGTCCTGTCCGACTCTCTGTGACCCCGCAGGCTCCTCTGTCCATGGGATTCTCCATGCGAAAATACTGGAGTGGGGTGCTGTGCCCTCCTCCAGGGGATCTTCCTAATCCAGGGATAGAACCCACACCTCTTACGTCTTCTGCTTTGGCAGGTGCGTTCTTTACCACTAGCGTCACCAAACCATGGACGTATACAAAAGCTTATACTCAGGACCAAAGCTGAAGCACGAAGTTATTCACTAACTCTCTGAGGGATCGATACAGCTTATTTTGTACTGTCTCTGGAAGGATGTGAATAAAACGGGATGTCTAAGAAGGATGTGTTTTTCAGGGCCTCTCTGGAGGTCCAAGGGTTAAATCTCCGCCTTCCCGTGTGGGGGGTGCAGGTCCGTCCCTGGCTGGGGGCTAAGATCGCACATGCCTCGTGGCCAAAAATACCAGAACATAAAACAGAAGCAATAATGTAACAAATTCAATAAAGACGTCCATAAAAGAAGGGTATGTTTTAAGAGACAGTAGAGCTTTAAATTAAAATACTGAAGTTCCAGGGAATTCCCTGGTGATTCAGTGGTTAAGCCTTGGGGCTTTCACTGCCAAGGGCCCAGGTTCAATCCCTGGTCAGGGAACTAAGATCATGCAAGCTGCGAGGTGCAGTCAAATACAATAAATACATAAAATACTGAAACTCTGGGTCAGTTTCATACACTGAAGTGTGAGTCTGAAGTGAGGTGTGCATCTCCTGGAATAGCGTCTGGCAGCTCCCAAGGGAGGCTCTTTAGCTTTCCTTCAATCCATTATGATCTGCTTTCAAACCTGTTTGACTTCACTTAGAAACGTCCTGCAGCTAACAAGCCCGGTAGTGAAATACTTACAAACCCTAATATAGCATTTACACTACTGTTAAGATATGTTGATAATGTTGAGACTGGCTCAGGGCAATACTGCGTCATAAGGATCCTGACAGATTTAATACGTATAAGGTTTTCCTCGTCTCACCCTGAGACATTCCTTCTGCCTTTTAAAGGAAATGTCCCTTCCAAGGCATTCTTTCATGCTTGCCCCTTCCTTTCATTCCAAAGCTTCTTCCCTTAACGCAGCTTCTCCTCCACCAGCTCAAGATCATTCCAGTGTATCTGACGAGAGCCCAGGCTTTTAGAAAGGCGATGTTGGAATGCCATCTGGCTCACCACTCGATGTGTCCAGGCAGACACACTGCAGATAATCTCCAGGAAGGAAGAAAAATAGAAGACCGTCTCAGAACTATTTATACAACTCTGCTGCAGGCTCTGGCCTGGAAAATAAGAAACTGGGACTTTAAGGGGTTTGATTGCATTTCCTCTTTCCTGTGTTTCATGAAGTCTAAATTATAACCGTCTGTTTCAGAAGATATAAAAATCCTGAATTCCATCTTCTTCCATATTAACAGAATACCAGCCCCGTGGGGAATCGTTTATTAGTGGAGGTTCTCAGTAATGACTCTCCTGAAATCACACTATAGAACAGACACTAAGCCACTTCTCATTACCTATCTACCTCATTTGCCTCTCGAATGTAGCAATGAAAGAGGCTTCTGTCTCTGAAATGCATCTCCTGATGAGGATGTTTGCCTGGGTACCAGCAGTGACATTGTTTTCTGCTTGTTTAATGATGATGTGGAGGAGAAGGATTGTGATGATGTAAAAGCTTTCTTTCCTCCAGCTCTTATTAAAGACCATGTCATTACCTACTATTTTGGGCTTATTCTTTTGCTCATCTTTACTTCTCAAAATATCCCCAAATCATTCCTGGTAGCTTCAAAGCATTTTACATTTGGTGATTAATTTGATTAATTTTAATTTCATTCTTACAGCCTGTAGGACATCACGGATGTGAAAACCACCACTCTGAAATTCACCAGCTGCAATGAGTCTGATATCATGTCCACCCATCATCTCTCCCCTCTCCGTTTGGTAGGTTAATCCTCTGTGTGTTTCCAGTAAAGTGAAGTGAAGTGAAAGTCACTCTTTGCGACCCTATGGACTCTACAGTCCGTGGAATTCTCCAGGCCAGAATACTGGAGTGGGTAGCTTTTCCCTTCTCCAGCGGATCTTCCCAATCCAAGGATCAAACCCAGATCTGGCAGGTGGATTCTTTACCAGCTGAGCCACCAGGGAAGCCCAAGAATACTGGAGTGGATAGCCTTTCCCTTCTCCAGGGGATCTTTTCAATCCAGGGATCTAACAAAGGTCTCCTGCATTGCAGGTGTATTCTTTACCAGCTGAACCACCAGGGAAGCCCAAGAATACTGGCGTGGGTAGCCTACCCCTTCTCCAGTGGATCCTCCTGACCCAAGAACTGAACCAGAGTCTCTGGTGATGCAGGCAAATTCTTTACCAACTGAGCTATCAGGAAAGCCCATAAAAACATGAGGAAAAACATGGCATTGTAGCTACATGAACCCCTTTCTGTGATGCAGGAAGTCATTCGGTTTCTTTTAGTTAACATGCTAGACTCCAGTTTTCTCTCTTTAGGCTTTCTGCATTCTTCTCCCTGAAATACTGTCTGTTCTTCTTCCCATTAATAAACCTTGATGGAGCATCCACAGTTTTCTAAGCTCCATGCTGGGTACTGGAGACACAGAGATAAACAGAACCTGGTTTTTATCCCCAAGGAACCAAAATTGAATACAGAACAAGCCGTGTAAGTAAATAGCTGCAATTTAGTGAAACAAGAGCCTCATGAGAAAAGAGTGGTGTACTGTGGTGGAGGAATGATGCGTAAGATATAAAGTCTTGTTTTGTTCTTTGACCACTGCATGGGTTTCTAGTATTTGATGATGAATTCATTTTTATTTTACTATTTCCTATCCTTTAGAATCTCTTGTGTTTTCAAGGTTTATGTTTTTCACCTTTTACTATAACACTCTACCTTTTGTGGGTCTCACAGATGAATAGAACCTTTTATTGCATCCACTGGACTTCTACTTGGGATCTAGGTATCAGGTGAAGAGATCTGGGAGGAGAGAGAACGCAGTAGAAAATGCTGCTGGCATCGCTGGGTCGGGCAGGGGTGTCGCACACCCTCCAGTAAAGACGCTTCGGGCTGGTAGGAGAAAGGCATGATGAGATGGGTCAGAAGGGGATCCTCCTTACTGCCGGAGGGCTTGGAAGGCTAGAGAAAGGTCACTCCTGTGTCTTTCAAGCAAACAGCGGGACACACCCACTCCCACGTAAACCGCTCACCGACTGCGGGCAGCATCACCGTCAAGACGAAGCATTTTTAAGAGCTCAAAGGAAAAGCAAGTGAGACACCCCGTACGCTGTTCCTTCCTGTCAGCTCCCTAAACCCACAGGGAGGCTAAAGCCTGGGTCTTAGGACCAAACGTAAACCCATGTGTGCAGCTGTGGTCTGGGGCCTGAGGACAGAGCCAGGGGAGAACACAGAAGCAGCAGCGCCTGAGAGGAACCGAGGGCAGAAGGGCGCCTCTCCTCCTGAGCGTAACCGCCCTCGCACAGCAGGAGTCGTCAGCTTTGGTGGTGAGGGACAGGGAGTGAAATGAAACGAGTCCCAGAAGTTTTTGGAAAGCACTTCAGGCCTTGACTGATGACATCATACACTCTCAGAGGGAAACGGAGAGTTCTAGTCTCCTCTGTGGCTCAGCTGGTCAACCATCCGCCTGTGATGCAGGAGACCCCCGTGCAATTCCTGGGCTGTGAAGGCCCCCTGGAGAAGGGGAAGGCTGCCCGCTCCAGTGTTCTGCCCGGAGAATCCCGCAGGCTGCATAGTCGCAGAGAGTCGGACGCAACGGAGCGACTTTCATGCACTGCAGTCCCCCCACTGCGCCCGGGTGGGGGGGGGGGGGAGCCTCAGCTTGCGAGTCTTTGCCCCGACTGGTGGTGAAGGCAGCCTGGTGACAGGGCTCGGGGCAAGAGCCCGCAAGCTTCCGGAACTTTTGAAAGGCACTCGGCCGAGGCGGTGAGTGAGTCTGAATGCCAGGAGCTGTCTGTCCGCGGGGGCCGAGAGCCCCCACCTGGGGGTGCGACCTGTGGGCCGCGGGTGGGTCAGAGACCCGGGAAGGCCAGGTGCTTTGCCTGTGCTGCGTGGCCTCCGAGGGAGGCGGCCTCAGCTTGTGGGCGGCCCAGGGCGCTCAGACGTCTCCCCGCCAGGGGCCCTGTGGCCCCAGAGAGCTCGAGTCGGCGGGCTTGGGGAGCCTTTGTTCTGAGGCTGCCAGGGCCTCAAGGCCAGGCATCGGGGGCGGGGGTGAGAGCCGGCGCCCAAGCTGCGGTTGAGGGCAGCGCCTTCGGGTGGACGTTCCGAGAAGCCCAGGAAGTCCTCCGGAGCAGCACAGTCCAGGAGACCGGAGGGCATCACTCCACCGCCAAGGGAGCCCCGGGGCCGCGGTGCGTCATCTTCCCTTGCCGCCAGATGCTTCACCCTCTGAGGCAGGAAGGGGGAAGCATCGACGCTTGTGTTCGGGCACCCACCGGATTTTCTCCAACTTGTTTCAATGAGGTTATTTTCACCCTGGATGTTCATAATGGTGTGCCCGCACTTTCTTGGTTGCGTTCTCCGACAATAAAACATTTGCATCCCAATGTGCATTTATTTATTTATAAATGAATTACAGACATAAGTACTTCTATGGTGTGAACGCTTCCCAGATGGCGCAGTGGTAAAGAATCCTCCCGCCAATGCAGGAGACACAAGAGACGTAGGTTCAAGCCCTGGGTCAGGAAGATCCCCTGGAGGAGGGCCTGGCAACCACTCCAGTGTTCTTGCCTGGAGAATTCCATGGACAGAGGAGCCTGGAGGGCTACAGTCCATGGGATTGCAAAGTGTTGGACATGACTGAATGACTGAGCATGGCACACATGGAACTCATATTACAAAGCATATACAAAAGTGGAAATGACAAAAGGATGAAATTTAAAAATTATATACATCTGTTCTTTTCTTCCAGTGCCCCAGTGGGTTTCTGGTGCCTCTCTAGGGTACATGGGCCCACTTTGAAGGTCACAGGAGATGAAATAGAAAGCATGCATAAAGCACTTCTGTTGTGTATTCCGACACCATGGTTATCTCAAGAAAAAGCACCCTTACCGTTGTTTGAGAAGCACCCTGAACCCACTGCTTTCTTCAGGGAAGATTCTCTTTGCCTAAAAGAACAACTGGCAACTAGGATTATTCAGACTTGACTGCCTCACAGGCAAGTTCTTGATAATAAATCAAGTGAGGTTGTCACACCAAGGAAAAGCAACTGATAACATTTGTTTCTTTGATGCTACTTATTCAGGGGCTCAGTCATGTCCAACTCTTTGTGACCCCATGGACTGTAGCCCATCAGCCTCCTCTGCCCGTGAATTATCCCAGGATGAACACTGGAGTGGGGTGCCATTTCCTCCTCCAGGGGATCTTCCTGACCCAGGGCTGGAACTCGAGGCTCTTGCCTCGCCTGCATTGGCAGGCAGATTCTTTACCACTTGAGCCACTGGGGAAGCCCCTCGTTTCTTTGACCTCTCTAGAAAACATTAGATTTTTAAAAATCTTGTATCAGGCATCATAAGCTTGATGGTATCACAATACTTAAGGACTTTTCAGCTGATATTGGTGCTGATATTAATGAATGCAGTGTTGGATATTGTGTAATGAAATGGGTCAACATTTGGATGAAGTCCACAGCTTAGTGAACCAATATTATCTGAATAGTCCCTGCATGATCTTGTGAAATTATGCAAGGGTGTGGACAGACGATCCATTCAAAGTGCATGTGGTCCCTCCCACCCCACAAGTCATACCTTGAAGCCTAATCCCCAGTGGGATGGCTCTTGGGGGTGATTTGATACAGGACCTTGTCCTCAAAAGTGGGATCAGAGTTCTGACAGACAAGACCCCAGAGAATCCCCTCACCTTCCGCCCCCTGAAGACACAGTGGACCGTCGGTCTGTGAGCCAGAAGTGGGCTCACCCAACAGTGAACCTGCCGCTGCCCTGAACTCGGAACGCAGCTTCTGGAATCATGAGGAACACTTCTGATGTTGACAAGCCGCCTCATCTATGGTATTCCTGTGAAAGCAGCTCAATCACAACGAGGTAATTGCACCTCATTTAACAACTTGTTATGATTTATCACAAAGTTACAACAACCCCTTTCTTTCAATTTAGTGCCACAAGGATAAATTCACTTCAACTGTGTTATTCCTCCGTTTTTAGTTTTTCTCCGGAATTGCTTTCTGCGATGTGACCTATGGTAACATCTACGTCATTAAGAAAAGCCAGGGGACAGAAAACCCCAGAAGATGAAGAATTAAGATAAACACTCAGTTAATTTAAAGGAGAACACTTGGCATGGATGTTTTATGAAGGTTTCTGAAGAAGGGAATGGGGGGGCTCTTCTGATTAGTTGCCTGAGTTCCACATTCACTTAATTCCTCTATGCTGTTATCTGCTTTGGAGATAACGTGGGGATTTTTAAGTGAAAACAAACAAACAGAAACCTTTATTTATAACTGACATCACTAAAGCAGTGTGTATAATCATCAGCTAACAAAAGGAGGCACTCTGAAGGAAAAAGAAGACTTCGTGCAAAGGGCACTTTTCATTTTCATGCTGGCAACATACACTGTACAGATCTTTGCTTTGGATTTTATAAATCATAAATCTCATGTAAACAAATAAATCTGTGGCATGTCCAGGGGGTAGTAGGACTACAGAGATTAGGAAGGCTGTGTGATAAAGAAACTTCTTTGTTTCTTTAAAAAAAATTTTTTTTTTTGGCCATACCTCACAGCATGGAGAACTTCCTGACAGGAATCTAACCCATGTTCCCCTGCAGTGGAAGTACTGAGTCTTAACCTCTGGGCCACCAGGGAATCCCCAAGAAATTTTTTAGATTTATGAGAGATACTTGGGCGGCACAGTTGTAAAGAACCTGCCTTCCAGTGCAGGAGAGTGGGGCTAGATCCCTGGGTGGGGAAGATCCGCTGGAGAAAGAAATGGCAACCCACTCCAGTATTCCTGCCTGGAAAATCCCACGGACTGAGGAGCCTGGGAGCTGCAGTCCATGGGGTCACGAAGAGTAGGAAATGACTAAGTGACTGAGCACAGAAGAGATACTTTACTGTCACTCGCACTGGTTTCCTGGGGTCATTTCCACCCTCTTCTCCCAGGACGAGATTCAGTCATGTTTGCACACAGCGTCGTGGCAAACATGTGGTATTTACCTTGTCACGTGCACTAGGATGAGCAGTTCAGTCTTGAGCTGGACTGCCTGAGATAGTAGCCACTGATCATATGTGCCTATTCCAATTTAAATGTAAATTAATTAGAATTAAATAAAATGTAAAATTCACCTCCTCTTTCTCAGCCAGCCACATTTCATGGCTAATTTCACATTTAATGCCTCCCTCCTATGGTTGTTGTTGCTGCTGCTGCTAAGTCACTTCAGTCGTGTCCACCTCTGTGCGACCCCATAGACGGCAGCCCACCAGGCTCCCCCGTCCACGGGGTTCTCCAGGCAAGAGCACTGGAGTGGGGTGCCGTTGCCTTCTCCCCCTCCTATGGTTAGCAGCTACCATATTGGAGATGCAGATGTAGAATATCTCCCTTGTCAGGGCACGTTCTATTGAACTGTGTTTACTGAGAATACAATCTGTAGTTCTCAGTTTTTGTTATACAGCTGTATGAAGATCATACCTGATTTTTAAAAAATGTTAGTAATCTGAAAAATTAATTACATGGAAAAAAAGAATGAGTTTTTATTTTGGAATTCCCTTTAGAAACCCATGTTTCTAAAGTAAGCATAGCAAAAGCAAGTGTTTGCAAAGCAACTTCTTCCAAGCTGACTCTTCTAACATTTGCTCACTCATTCGAAAGATATTTACCAAGTGGCTTCTGTATGCCAGATATTCTTCTGGGCTCTGGAGCAAAACAAATAAACCCCTGGCCTCATGGAGCTTCCAGTGTACCCTGTGGGTGAAAGGCAAATGTTATTTCTGTTTCCAGGTTCAGATACAAATATCTGTATGCAATATTTTGTGCCAAAGCAGGGGATAAAATGAGAAGGTCCCAATTCTTATGGTGTTGCTCACGAAGAAGTCACAGAAAGAGGGAAATGCTAAGAATGTAATTTCTGATTTGCAAAGACATTCTCATCGTGAAAACCAAAAAAGCTTGCAAGAAATTTAAAGTATTAGTTCTGAAAAACCACTTTTGCTTGACAAAGCTTGTAAGGGACTGATGTGTGTTTTCCCACGTCACCATCTTCCTTCGTGGAATCAGAGCATCAGCCGTGGGAAGTGGCCACAGTCTCTTCAGTTTCAGCTTTCTTCCCACAATTTCAGCCAGGTAATCACCACGGCCGCAGCTGGGCACTTTGGGTAGCAGAAAGCTCACCAATTTAATCAACAGCAGAGACACAACTTCACCCGTCCTAACTTTTATTACGTGTATAATAATTTTATTATTATGTGTATAATAACCTTTATTATTATGTGTGTTATTATTACTATTTTTATAATATCACATATCCACAGTTAGAGGTTTAGAAATGAAAGATAAGAGCAAAAATGTTAAATCAGTTGTAGTCCTAATACCCAGAGATAATCACCATGAGCATTTTTTAAAAAAATTTTGACATGTACACATTGCTGTATTTGTTTGTTTTTTTAACCTGTTTGTGGCTGTGCTGGGCCTTCATCGCTGCCCGCGGGCTTTCTCGAGTCGTGGCGAGTGGGGCTCCTCTCCGGCTGCAGTGTGCCATCTCACCGTGGTGGCGTCTCTTGTGGCGCCCGGGCTCCCGGGCACCTGGGCTTTGGTAGCTGTGGCTCTGGGGCCCAGAGCACACACTTGGCATCTGTGGTGCGCAGGCTGCAACGTGTGGGGTGTCCCCTGACCCAGGGATCGAGTCCGTGTCCCCTGCACTGACGGGCGGATTCCTATCCACTAGGGAAGTCCTCACCATCAGCATTTTGATAGGTATTCTTTAAGAATCTCTGTTTCTCTCTCTCTCCATATATAAATGTTTCTAGCAAACCAAAATGGTACCATTGGTATCTCACTCTTTTTACTTAACCATATATTACAAATAAATTTTCATTGAAATAAGTCTAACTCTCCATCACCATTGTAAGAGCTGTGTAATATTACATTCAGTGAATATACTCAATGATTTATTTAAGTGCTTGTTGAAAGTTAACATTACTGTAAATGTTTCACCATTATAACCAGTACTGTGGTATATATCCTTGTACACGTATTAATATCTTGGTGAAGCTGATTAAATTTTAGCAGTCGAAATCTACAAGTGAAATTCTTGGGTCAAAGGTTTGGCCCATATTTAAGACTTCTCGTAAAAGTCACCTGATTCTGTCCCAGAAAAACTGAACATTCTCAAAACTGTTTCAGCAGTTATGAGAACGCCCCTTTCCACAAGACTTACCCACGATCCTCTTCTTGGGAGATCTTGACCTTTTCTCTCTTTTTCATTCATTAGTGTCCAGTTTGCCCCTGGGACACCCGTTCTACTGTTTGAACTAAAACCATCATGTCTCAACAAAAAGCCTCCTTCTTAGACCTTGCCTCCCTCCAGTCTGGATTGATTGTCAATCTGGCACCTAGAGGATCAGAAGTTCTGTCCTTGATCTTTTTACTGCTCAGCATCCTAATAGATGACTTGGAGGGAGTTATAAAAAGCGTGCTTGCAAATCCTACTCAATGTTCATTTAGCGCCTACCAGATGCCAGGATTTCCTGGTGGCTCAGAGGGTAAAGAGTCTGCCTGCAATGTGGAGACCTGGGTTCAATTCCTGGGTCTGGAAGATCCCCAGGAAAGGGAATGGCTACCCATTCCAGTGTTCTTGTCTGGAGAATTCTGCGGACAAAGGAGCCTGGGGCCATAGTCCTTGGGGCGGTAAAGTCGGACATGACTGAGCAGCTACCACTTGCGCTTTCTTACATAGATGCCCGGCTTGATGCCTTGCATTCAGGATGTACGTACAGATGACCTCTCTTCCCTGCCCTGGAGGCGTTCACGGCCCCCAGAGTGCCGGAGCTGGCTCTGGGGCCTTCTGCACAGTTGTGTAGGAAATGGTAACATTTCGGCCAAGGGCACCAGCTGCCTGTCCCTTCCACAGGCAGCAGCGTGCTGGCTGGGAGACACTGCCCCATTCAACAGACGTTTGCTGAGTGCGGTCTGCCTGCCAGTCCCCGTTCTCCAGAACGGTCCCCTGGAAACTATTTTGTGGTGCCCTTTCCCCCATAGGGCCTCAGTGGACATCTTTGCAGCGGCCTCGGACCCAAGAGTCCTCCGCTGTGACTCTGTCTTTCCCCGCCCAGTTATTTATTTTCTCTGACAATTTCCCAAGAGAAATTTTGGCTGACTCATATAAAACCAAATGCACTTCGTAGAGTGCCAGGACCCAGACACATTAACTGTAAAGGGAGACAAGCTGCTTCAGATCCTTTTGGGAGGGAACGAGGCAGTGCAGAAATACCTAAGATGGTAAATCCACAGCTCTACTGCGAAGCAGAGATTGGTCTGGAATAGAAAAAGAAATGCTCCAAACTCTAAAGTATTCAGCACTTGGTGATTGACACACAATGCTGTTACTAAATATTAAACCTCCAGAAGCTTCTCCACCGTACCCCGAGTTCAGCTCCCCCACACCCCCCGGTTCTGTCTCCTTCTGGGCCATGACCATCAAGTCACAGATTTGCTTTATCCTCAGAAAGCAGGGTTATTGCAGGAACCAAGAAACCCTCGTGTCTGACAGGACTCGACACGAGAAACTGCTGTCTGCTGTGGGCCTCCTGGTCATGTCCTGGCGGGGCCAGAAGGACCTAGAAAAGGTGACTGTACTTTGAACTGTTGGGCATCAGATGCCCAGATCAATGGCCCTTCTTCCCAGAGGAGCACCATCAGCCTGTGACTGGAAGGGCAGAGTCACGAAATGGCCTCGTCCGGGTTCAGGCTGCTGTGTTTGCCCTCTGCACGGCGCCTGCCATTTTGTGGGCATCACAGTCCCACTGATTGGAGCAAACGGTTGATCTTTGTCTCTGGGTCCTATGAACCGTGTCCCACTCACTAGGAGGTCTGAGGGGGCGTGTAAGGCTGGCTTTGCCTTCTCGATTTCCTTTCCAGAACCTTATGGTGAAAACGGGAAGACACCTGTGTGCCCACCTTCCCTTTCCCACACTGGTCATGGCCGTGAGTGGTTACCAATGCGCCAAATCTTCCTTTTCCAAATCAAGCTCTGTTCATATTCCCCACAAACAGCTCCCCCTGGGGCTACCCGTGGGCTTAGAAGTGCACACACACAGAGCAGAACAGCTTACTTGGGAGGATGGAAAACGGGCAAGGCCATGGCGTCCTTGGAAGAGGACTGGAGACTGTTTGGGCAGGGAATTCCAAGGCTCTGGTTTGGAAGGGGAAGCACAGGGCAGTCCTCGGCAAGACCTGGGGGCTCCTTGGGCTGTGAGGAGGGGCCAGGCTGCAGGAGACCAGAGGGGGCCCCTAAGAGCAGACAGCCCAGCATGGGGGCCCCACTCGATTGAGTGTCCGGGTCATACAGCACACAGGCACACACACACACACACATACTCTCTTTGTCTTTTAATTAAATGTTTTACGAGGGACTTCCCTGGTGGTCCAGTGGCTAAGAATCTGCCTTGCAATGCAGGAGACGTGGGTTTGATCCCTGGTCGGGGAACTAAGATCGCACGTGCCAAGGACCCCAACCACATTGGAAAGCTGCTTTCCTTTCCAGTCTGGGGCCCAAGCATTTGACATCCTGAGTTGTCGTTGCCGGGGGCCCATCCTCCATGGTCTCTCGTGTTTCTGCACATCTTGGGAGTAGATGCTCTGGCGGCCCGTTGCGTGGACTGTCATTTCTAGGATGTTTGTGAGGAGAACACCTTCAAAAGGTAGAGACGGTGTCTCCCTCCAACGCAAACTGTAGGCGTGCTTACCGTCTAGTGTAAGAAGGACGATGCAAACAAGCTTGCATGCCACAGCTAGAGAATCTGTGGGCCACAGAGGAGGAGCCACCTGATGAAACAAAGATTCAAGGAGGCCGAGTTTCAGTTCAGTTCAGTCGCTCAGTCAAGTCCCACACTTTGCGACCCCATGGAATGCAGCACACCAGGCCTCCTAGTCCACCACCAACTCCCGGAGTTTACTCAAACTCACATCCATCGAGTTGGTGATGCCATCCAACCATCTCATCCTCTATCATCCCCTTCTCCTCCTGCCTTCAATCTTTCCCAGCATCAGGGTCTTCTCCAATGAGCCAGTTCTTCACATCAGGTGAACAAAGTATTGGAGTTTCAGCTTCAACATCAGTCCTTCCAATGAACACCCAGGACTGATCTCCTTTAGGATGAACTGGTTGGATCTCCTTGCAGTCCAAGGGACTCTCAAGAGTCTTCTCCAACACCACAGTTCAAAAGCATCATTTCTTTGGCACTCAGCTTTCTTTATGGTCCAACTCTCACACCTGTACACGACTACTAGAAAAACCATAGCTTTGGCTAGACTGACCTTTGTTGGCAAGCTAATGTCTCTGCTTTTGAATATGTGATATAGGTTGGTCATAACTTTCCTTCCAAGGAGCAAGCATCTTTCAATTTCATGGCTGCAGTCACCATCTGCAGTGATTTTGGAGCCCAGAAAAATAAAGTCAGCCACTGTTTCCACTGTTTCCCCATCTATTTGCCATGAAGTGATGGGACCGGATGCCATGATCTTAGTTTTCTGAATATTGAGCTCTAAGCCAACTTTTTCACTCTCCTCTTTCACTTTCAAGAAGCTCTTTAGTTCTTCTTCCCTTTCTACCATAAGGGTGGTATCATCTGCATATCTGAGGTTATTGATATTCTTCCCTGCAATCTTGATTCCAGCCTGTGCTTCATCCAGCCCAGCATTTTGCTTGATGGACTCTGCATATAAGTTAAATAAGCAGGATGACAATATACAGCCTTGACATACTCCGTTCCCAACTTTTATATATAAGGCAACCAAATAAATAAGTAAATATTTTTTAAAAATATTACTGAGATAATTGTAGATGTAAATGCAGTTGTAAGAAATTGATACAGAACTTGGACATGTTGGCTGAAGTGTCCACCCACATACCTGTAAGGTCCCTCCTGGAGTCAGACAAGAGTGACAGAGTGGGCCCCTGGGCAGAGGCAGAAGGATTCTAAACTGGAACCTTGCTTTCCGTGTCATTGTGAAGTTACGTTTATTGAGGAAGGAGGATATGAGTGACATTTAACAGTATGTTAGCTTGACTTACATTTGGATTTATAGACTCAGTATGCAGGCCTCTCTTCATGCTGTTGCTCTGCAAAGGTGAAGGATGAATGGAGGTCTGGAGGACTGTTTATTCCCAAGTTTGGAAGGAAAGTTATGACCAACGTAGACAGCATATTAAAAAGCAGAGACATTACTTTGTCAGCAAAGGTCTGTCTAGTCAAGGCTATGGTTTTTCCAGTAGTCATGTATGGATGTGAGAGTTGGTCTATAAAGAAAGCTGAGCACTGAAGAATTGATGCTTTTGAACTGTGGTGTTGGAGAAGACTCTTGAGAGTCCCTTGGACTGCAAGGAGATCCAACCAGTCCATCCTAAAGGAGATCAGTCCTGGGTGTTCATTGGAAGGACTGATGTTGAAGCTGAAACTCCAATACTTTGTCCACCTGATGTGAAGAGCTGACTCATTGGAAAAGACCCTGATGCTGGGAAAGACTGAAGGCAGGAGGAGAAGGGGACGACAGAGGATGAGATGGTTGGATGGCATCACCGACTGAATGGACATGAGTTTGAGTAGACTCCAGGAATTTGTGATGGACCGGGAGGCCTGGCGTGCTGCGGTTCATGGTGTCCCAAAGAGTCGGACACGACTGAGCGCCTGAACTGCACTGAACTGAATGACCCCTAGCGATGGAACAAAGGTCCTGAGCCCGATCTCCAGTAGCCTGCTGAGGCCCAGAAAACCTCTTGTGCGTGCATGTTAAGCCACTTCAGTCATGTCTGACTTTTTGCAGCCCCATGGACTGTAGCCCACCAGGCTCCCTTGTCCGTGGGATTCTCCAGGAAAGAGTATTCGAGAGGGTTGCCATGCTCCCCTCTAGGAGAACTTTAGGACCCAGGGAACCTGGGTCTCCCGCATTACAGGTAGATTCTTTACTGTCTGAGCCACAAGGGAAGCCCTATGTCTCCCCCTGGAGAACCTTCTTAAGAGTCTTGGCAACCAAAGGGGGAGGTTTGCTAGGAATATTGGGGGTGTTGTGTGGAAAACACAGTTTGGGGAAGGTTCTCTTGGTAAGGGGCTTACCAGGTGGCACTAGTGGTAAAGAACCCACCTGCCAACGCAGGAAACGGGAGTTGATCCCTGGGTGGGGAAGATTCCCTGGAGGAGGGCCTGGCAGGTAAGACTGAACTCTTGTTCCCTCCAGATAAATGATCCACATCTGTTTCTCTGCTTTCTTTGTTTCTTTGTCTCTTTTGTTCTCTTGCTTTGGGGATTTTCCTTAGCATCACAGTGAGATTTCACAGAAAAACCACCTATGTGTCTTGGCTAGGCTGAGAGGCTCAAGGGAAGGTGTACCTGTGGGCTTGGGTAAATGGTGAGGTCAGAGCCCTGCCATGAGACGGGGCTGGGGGAGCCTGGAAACATTCTGAGGCCTCTGCGGCCTCGCCCGTCATGGCAGCCTCAGGCATTCGGGGCCTGTTACTGTCCCACCCGGTGCCCAGGGCATGTGTGCTCAGACAGTGTTTGAACAAACGTCCTCATCTCACATGCCACTCCAAGTAAACAACCAATGAATTGTTAACACAAAGAATTTTTCTTAAGTAAGTATTACTGTTCAGTCGCTCAGCCAGTGCAACAGCCAGCTGCAACCACATGGACTGCAGCACACCAGGCCTCCCTGTCCTTCACCAGTTTCCAGAGTTTACTCAAACTCACGTCCATTGAGTCACTGACGCCATCCAACCATCTTGTCCTCTGTCGTCCCCTCCTCCTCCCACTTTCAATCTTTCCCAGCACAAGGGTCTTTTCCATTGAGTCAATTCTTTGCATCAGGTGGCCAAAGTATTGGAGTGTCAGCTTCAGCATCAGTCCTTCCAATTAAATATTGCTAATATTATGATTAACAATAAATATTAACAAATTACCTATATACATAATGTATTATAATTATATAAATAATATGCACCCATGGTTATAAAATGAATAATTATTGTTAATTTTGTTAACATCTAACTAGGCAACAATAAACTATTTAGACCATTTCACTGAATTTATTGGAACTAAATTTACAACCAGAAAGCTTCACCACTTCATCTAAAGAGAGAGAAAAGCTAATTGTGATGTTACTAAACTGAAAAGAGGGGGAGTTTTAAAAATAGCTGCAAGCAAAAACATCATTATCTCTTCCCAGTTTTAGTATATGGAGCACCAGGTTCTGAATTGTTTGCAGTGTCCTTGATGGATGTGACCTTCCGTAAGATGTTTACATGTAAATATTTGTAGGATGAGTTCAACCACTGAGATAAGCACCCTTGCTTCTGGGTCAGGCCTTCCAAGTAAGTCTTCTCAGGTTGTGTCTTCATATATTTATTTCAAGCTCTTGCAAAGGTCTCTAAATTGCTGTCTCAGCGTTTGTGTTTCCAGTACCTTAAAGTTAACTGCCCTACTCTTTCATCAAATTTACCAAGTGCTACATACACCTGATCTTTGGCCAGAATTTATTGATCCATTACCATGACTTAGTGCCATGAATTCATATGCATACTTATCCACAGCAATTAAAAATGATAAGACATTAAGGAGTAGAGGTGAGAGCTCAAACCGTATATATCGAGGGCGAACTGACAAGGATGTCAGGACAAAAAAATCGGGAAGAGTAAGCTTTCAGCATATGACATTGGGGCAACTGGATATCTGCAAGCAAAAGAATGAGTTGGACTTCTATTTTATAGCATATACAAAAGTTAGTTAATATGGATCAAAGACCTAAACTTAGAAGCTAAAATTCTTAGAAGGAAATATAGGGATAGATCTTCCTGACCTCCCTGCTGGCTCAGATGGTAATCCGCCTGCAGTGCAGAAGACCAGGGTTCAATCCCTGTGTCAGGAAGATCCCCTGGAGAATCCCATGGATAGAGGAGCCTGGTGGCTGCAGTCCACAGGGCCACAAGGAGGCAGACACAACTGGGCTGCAGTCCACGGGGTCGCAAAGGGTCAGACACGACTGAGCGACTCACACTTTCACTTTCTTTCACTTCCTGACCTCCAATCTGGCAACGGATTCTTAGAAATCACATAAAAAAGCACAAGCAACAAAAGATACAACAAATTGAACTTCATAAAAATTAAGAAATATTTGTGTATCAAAGGGCAATCAAGAAAGTTAAAAGACTGTACACAATAGAAGAAAATATTCAAAAATATGCATCAGATAAGACACTTGCATCCAGAATGTAGAAACAACTCTTAGAGCTCAATGACAGAAATACAAACAACTAAATTTTAAAATGGGCAAAAACTTTGAATAGACATTTCTCCAAAGATATATAAACAACCAACAAACACATGGAAAGATGCTCAGCATCATTAGTTATTAAGGAAATGTAAATCGAAACCACAATGAGATGTACGTCACACCCAGAAAGATGGCTACCATTAGAAAAACAAAATAAACAGACAACAGCAAGTGCTGGCAAAGATGAGGAGAAATTGGAACCCCTGTGCCCTGCTGATAGGAATGTAAGATGGTGCAGCCACTGCTGGAAACAGTTTGGCAGTTCTTCAGAAAGTTAAGCATAGAATTATCATAGGATCCAGTATCCTAGAACTAAAATAGGTACTCCAACAAATACATGTACGTGGACGTTCATGACTGCACTGTTCACAATAGCCAAATGATGGAAACCCCCACCGTGTCCCTCAGAAAATGAATGTGTGGACGAATGTGGTATATCCATACTGGGCGTATCATTCGCCCAAATGCTGCAGTGCTCTCTGCTGCATAGCTTGGCTGGTAAAGAATCTGCCTGTGACACAGGAGACTCCAGCTCAATTCCTGGGTCGGGAAGATCCGCTGAAGAAGGGATAGGCTACCCACCCCAGTATTCTTGGGCTTCCCTTGTGCTTAGCTGGTAGAGAATCCGCCCGCAATGCGGGAGACCTGCGTCCGACCCCTGGGTTGGGAAGAGCCCCTGCAGGAGGGCATGGCATTCCACCCAATACTCTGGCCTGGAGAGTTCCATGGATTGCATAGTCCATGGGGCTGCAAAGGGTCGGACACGACTGAGCGGGTCTCACAATGTGGATGAGTCCGTAAAACATGACACTAAGTGAGAGAAGCTGGACACAAAAGGTCACAAGTTCATGCTCCCATTTATACCTTACGTCCAGAAGATGTAGACCCATAGAGACAGAAAGCAGATTGGTGGTAGCCGTGGGGGGGGGATATTGAGTGACTGCTCAACACGCACAGGGTGAGGTGATGACGCTAAAGAGGGGTGATGGCTGCACAGCATATCCTAAGAGTACTGTAGGTCCTGAGCCCCATGCTTTTGCTTTGTTTTGTTTACTTACTGGTCATGCTGCATGGCTTGTCAGATCTTAGTTCCCCAGGGCCCCCAGCAATGAAAACACAGAGTCCCAACCTCTTAGACCACCCGGGAGGTCCCTGAACTCCGTGGTTTCACATGGTTACTTTAAGGTTATGTGAGTTTTACTTCAATAAAATGAAGGGGAAAAGTAACGACAACAGGGCCCTGCCTCACCCCTCTCCCAGACCCTCTGTGGAGCTGCCCCTGTGGGAGCGAGCCCCCGGCCCCGCAGGCTCTCCGCTCCATCCTCTGGTGCCCTCCTCGGGGGCGGGCAGTACAGGCAGCCTTGTCCCGACATTTCCTGCGCTTGGGGACAAGTCACACCCTGCGGGGCAGTTCCCCATCTCCCTGCGTCCCTATCTTGGGGACGTTGGTCTCCTGCATTGGTCTCCCCCAGATCTCTGCTGAGCAAATCTTGGAAGCCATGTAAGGACTGGCTGCATCATTTGGGGAGCCCAAGGCAAAGTGAAATTGCTGTGACAAGATGAAGAATTTCAAGATGGGGACAGTGGAGCGTGAGACAAGCAAAGGGCTCTTCATTCCTGAGCAGGGTGTTCTGTCCACCCGGCCCCACACTCTGGTGCTTCCCCTTTACGGCTCCTGCTTCCGGCTCCGTCGTCGCCCTACAAGCACTGTGAGAGAGCCCCTCCCTGACAGCGATGACCCCTGCACCCTGTCCCAGCGGCCTGGACCACTCCGCCGGTGAGACAGGACCGTCTTCTGAAGCCAGATCAGTGTAATGTCCTCCCGGCCTTGCTCCTCATGCCACCCTCTCCCACACTTTGCTGGGCACCGCTTTGCCTGAGTCTTCAGTGAGACCAGCAGAAACCTCTGTTGTCTCCAGAAACTACTATCAGAGCAGGAGAGGTGGGCCCTGAATGTGAGGGGCCTGGGGGGACGTGTGGCAAGACAAGACTGGGACCCTGTACCAGTGGAGGGGGCCAGGCTTGGGGGTCTCTGGTCCTCTTCAGGTTCTGAGAGTCTGCATTGAATCTCAGTCAGCCAATCAGTTAAGTCGCTCAGTCGTGTCCGACTCTGAGACCCCATGGACTGCAGCACGCCACACTTCCCTGTCCATCATCAACTCCTGGATTTTGCTCAAACTCACGTCCATTGAGTCAGTGATGCCACCCAACCATCGAATCCTCTGTTGTCCCCTTCTCGTCCCACCTTCAATCTTTCCTAGCATCAGGGTCTTTTTCAGGGGGTCAGATCTTTGCATCAGGTGGCCGAAGTACTGGAGTTTCAACTTCAGCATCAGTCCTTCCAATGAATATTCAGGACTGATCTCCCTTAGGATGGACTGGTTGGATCTCCTTGCAGTCCAAGGGACTCTCAAGAGTCTTCTCCAACACCACAGTTCAAAAGCATCAACTCTTCAGCGCTCAGCTTTCTTTATGGTCCAACTCTTGCATCCATACATGACGGCTGGAAAAACCATAGCCTTGACTAGACGGACCTTTGTTGGCAAAATAATGTCTCTGCTCTTTAATATGCTATCCAGGTTGGTCAGAGCTTTTCTTCCAAGGAGCAATCGTCTTTTAATTTCATGGCTGCAATAACCATCTGCAAAGATTTTGGAGCCCCCCCAAAATAAAGTCTGACACTGTTTCCACTGTTTCCCCATCTATTTGCTGTGAAGTGATGGGACCAGATGCCATGATCTTAGTTTTCTGAATGTTGAGCTTTAAGCCAACTTTTTCACTCTCCTCTTTCACTTTCATCAAAGGGCTCTTTAGTTCTTCTTCCCTTTCTGCCATAAGGGTGGTGTCATCTGCATATCTGAGGTTATTGATATTTCTCCTGGCAATCTTGATTCCAGCTTGTGCTTCATCCAGCCCAGCGTTGCTCATGATGTACTCTGTATATAAGTTAAACAAGCAGGGTGACAATATACAGCCTTGACATAATCCTTTTCCCGATTTGGAACCAGTCTGTTTTTCCATGTCCAGTTCTAACTGTTGCTTCCTGACCTGCATACAGATTTCTCAGGAGGCAGATCTGGTAGTCTGATATTCCCATCTCTTGAAGAATTTTCCACAGTTTATTGTGATCCGCACCGTCAAAGGCTTTGGCATAGTCAATAAAGCAGAAGTAGATGTTTTTCTGGAACTCTCTTGCTTTTTCAATGATCCAACAGATGTTGGGAATTTGATCTCTGGTTCCTCTGCCTTTTCTAAAAACAGCTGGAACATCTGGAAGTTCTTGGTTCATGTACTGCTGAAGCCTGGCTTGGAGAATTTTGAGCTTTACTTTGCTAGCCTGTGAGATGAGTGCAATTGTGCAGTAGTTTGAGCATTCTTTGGCATTGCCTTTCTTTGGGATTGGAATGAAAACGACCTTTTCCAGTCCTGTGGCCACTGCTGAGTGTTCCAAATTTGCTGGCATATTGAGTGCAGCACTTTCACAGCATCATCTTTTAAGATTCGAAATACTGGAATTCCATTACCTCCACTAGCTTTGTTCATAGTGATGCTTCCTAAAGCCCACTTTACTTCACATTCAAGAATGTCTGGCTCTAGGTGAGTGAACACACCATCGTGATTATCTGGGTCATGAAGATCTTTTTTGTATAGTTCTGTGTATTCTTGCCACCTCTTCTTAATATCTTCTGCTTCTGTTAGGTCCATACCATTTCTGTCCTTTATTGAGCCCATCTTTGCATGAAATGTTCCCTTGGTATCTCTAATTTTCTTGAAGAGATCTCTAGTCCTTCTCATTCTATTGTTTTCCTCTATTTCTTTGCATTGATAGCTGAGGAAGGCTTTCTTATCTCTCCTTGCTATTCTTTGGAACTGTGCATTCAGATGGGAATAGCTTTCCTTTTCTCATTTGCTTTTCCCTTCTCTTCTTTTCACAGCTATTTGTAAGGCCTCCTCAGACAGCCATTTTGCCTTTTTGCATTTCTTTTTCTTGTGGATGGTCTTGATCCCTGTCTCCTGTACAGTGTCATGACCTCTGTCCATGGTTTGTCAGACATTCTGTCTATCAGATCTAATCCCCTGAATCTATTTCTCACTTCCATTGTATAGGCATAAGGGATTTGATCTAGGTCATACCTGAATGGTCTAGTGGTTTTCCCTACTTTCTTCAATTTAAGTCTGAATTTAGCAATTAGGAGTTCATGATCTGAGCCACAGTCAGCTCATGGTCTTGTTTTTGCTGACTGTATAGAGCTTCTCCATCTTTGGCTGCAAAGAATACAATCAATCTGATTTCAGTGTTGACCATCTGGTGATGTTCATGTGTAGAGTCTTCTCTTGTGTTGTTGGAAGAGGGTGTTTGCTATGACCAGTGTGTTCTCTTGGCAAAACTCTATTAGCCTTTGCCCTGCTTCATTCTGTACTCCAAGGCCAAATTTGACTTACTCCAGGTGTTTCTTGACTTCCTATTTTTGCATTCCAGTCCCCTATAATGAAAAGGACATCTTTTTTGGGTATTAGTTCTAAAAGGTCTTCTAGATCTTGATAGAACCACTCAACTTCAGCTTCTTCAGCGTTTCTGGTCGGGGCATAGACTTGGATTACTGTGATATTGAATGGTTTGCCTTGGAAATGAACAGAGATTATTCTGTTGTTTCTGAGATTACATCCTGAGATGTCCGAGAGTCCTGAGAGTCTATATTAAATCTAGGCTGGCATGAATTGTTATCCCTATTTTCAGAAGATGAATAAACTGAGACTCAGAGAGGTTAAGTGACTTCAGCAAGGTCACAAACTGGTGACAAGTTTCATTTTTCGTCTAGATGTAACTTAGGTAAAAGAAAGAAATGTCTTAAGTTTTCCTAAGTTACATGTATAATTACCTTTGAGAACTCTGTTAAGATCAGGACTTCCTTTTTTTTTTTTTAATAGCTTTGCTGGCTAAGTTTCAGTTTCATTTCACTTTCTATCATTTAGGTTTCAGTTCTGTTCTCAGAATATTCTCTTTCCCTTTGTATCGGTCTCATCTGATCCTGGTTATCATAACTGTACCTTTGTGCCCTTGAACTTAATTAAGATACAACAGTTATTCTATGGCAGATATTCCTAAACAAAGATTTGCAACAGGTTTAAACCTTAGTACCATGCACATTTCTTCTAATGCATCTACTTTATTAATACCATAAATTGACCCAAATGCTGCTTCGGTATCTGTTCATTCATGGCTTAACTTGTCTCATCTCTATATTCCTTGATGTGAAAAGGCCACCCAGAATCCCTGCCGCCCTAATCAGCCTGTGGTGAACGAACCATGGCCAGGATTTCCGCCTTTGCCAGAAACAGAGCTTAAGGAGGACTCCCTGAACTCGCTGCTGTTCTGGCTGAAAAGCGGAAGAAGGTGCTCCTGCTCTTCCTCATTCACAGCTTTCCCTCAAATCTGTCCAAGCCAAACAGCCCTGGGCTCAGAGTATGAGGAACGGACTCAAAACAGTGACCGAGTGCTTAGAAAGTTCCTCAGACGTGACAGCACTTAAGGAAAAAAAGTCTGGACTTCTACCGAAACCACCACACTACTTCAGACATTAAGTCACTAAGATATTTAGACTTTAAAAAGTTTCTGCTTTAAACTTAAATCTTTCATGGCCCTATATTTGGATGTGCATTGTTTTCTTCTCCAAAATTAATACATGCTTCATTTTGACAACTTGGAAAACAGGAAAAAGTAGGAGGAGAAAAGAAATTCAAATTTCCATTTCATCTCAATATTTTGAGGTATTCTCTATTTCTTTTTTGACTCATATTTTTTTGTGTCTTATTCTGACTATACTACATATGAAATTTTATATGTATGTATGTATACATATCTATGTACATTTTATGTATATATACACATATATATTTATATATGTATACTGCTCTTTTTTTCACTTAACATTGTATTATAGCATTTGTCTGTGTTGGTGCAAATTTTACCAACCACATGTTTAGTTGATTACATAATCTTTTCACTGGCTCAATGGACTTGAATCTGAGCAAACTCCAGGAGATCGTGCAGGACAGGGGAACCTGGCGTGCTGCAGTTTACGGGGTTGCAAAGAGTCAGACATGACTGAGCAACTGAACAACAACAACTGCAATATCCTCTCATTTGTATATAATGCATTTATCCATTTACTTCCTTTTATACATTAATATTACAAATTCTTCTCTTATGAACACGTTTACACAGAAAGTGCGTACCTGTGTGTGCATGCTCAGCGTGTCTGGCTCTTTTGCGACCCCATGGGCTGTAGTCCACCAACCTTCCTGTAGCTCAGTCAGTAAAGAGTCTGCCTGCAGTGCTGGAGACCCAGGTTCCATCCCTGGGTTGGGAAGATCCCCTGGAGAAGGAAATGGCAACCCACTCCAGTATTCTTGCCTGGGGAATCCCAGGGACAGAGGAGCCTGGGGGCTACGTCCATGGGGTCACAAGAGTTGGACAGGACTTAGTGATCAAACCACCACACATGAAAAGGTTGCTTGTTTTTTTTAAGAAATTATTTCCTCAGGAATTGTTCCCAGCAACAGGTATAATAAGGCGCTCCCTATCTGCAGGTTCTGCGTGCACAATTCAACCAACCCCCTCAATCAAAACCATTCAGAAAAAATAAATTTCAGAAAGTTTCAAAAAAGTAAAACTGAATTTGCAATAGGCAATTGTTTACATAGGACTAACATTGCCTTGAGGCTTCCCTCATAGCTCAGTCGGTAGAGGATCTGCCTGCAATGCAGGAGACCCAGGCTTCGATTCCTGGGTCGGGAAGATCCCCTGGGGAAGGAAATAGCAACCCACTCCAGTGTTCTTGCCTGGAGAATTCCACGGACAGAGGAGCCTGGCGGGCTACGGTCTACAAGGTCGCAAGAGTCGGACGCAACTGCGCGACTGAGCATACGTGGCACACACTACTGCATCAGGTACTGTAAGTGATCTAGCGTCAGCTTAAATGGTGAAGAGCCTGCCTGCAGTGCAGGAAACCTGGGCTTGATCCCTGGGTCAGGACTGCTCCCTGGAGGAGAGAATGGCAACCCAATCCCTGCATTCTTGCCTGGGAAATCCCATGGACAGTGGGCTACAGTCCATGTGGTCACAAAGGGTCAGACATGACTGAGCAAATAACACTTTCACCTTCTTTTCGGAGGTGATTTAAGCTATACGAGAGGATATACATAGGTTATAGGCAAATAGTGTGCCATTTTATGTAAGGGAATTGGGCATTCTGAGATTTAAGTATTCGAGAGCATTCCGGAACCTGTCCTAAATGGGACAAAGAATATTAACATTCTTGACACATATTATCAAGTTGCTTTACAAAATGATTGTAGCAGTTTACATTCTCAAACAACCCATTTGATGTCAGTATTAAGTAGCAAAATAAGCTACTTAAAATTGTTTGAAGCAAATTATACCTTAAAAGAAGTTTGCCACACATGTAATGTCTACAAAAATGTCCTTTATTTTACTTATGCCTTTGAAAGGTTTTTAGCAGTTCCCTAATGTGAAGACGCACAAGCTAGAATCAAGATTGCCAGGAGAAATGTCAGTAACCTCAGATAAGCAGATGACACCACCCTTATGGCAGAAAGTGAAGAACTAAAGCACCTCTTGATGAAAGTGAAAGAGGAGAGTAAAAAAGTTGGCTTAAAGCTCAACATTCAGAAAACTAAGATCATTGCATCTGGTCCCATCACTTCATGGCAAATAGATGGGGAAACAGTGGCTGGCTTTATATTTTCTGGCTCCAAAATCACTGCAAATGGTGATTGCAGCCATGAAATTATTAGACACTCCTTGGAAGAAAAGTTATAATCAACGTAGACAGCATATTAAAAAGCAGAGACATTACTTTACCAACAAAGGTCCATCTAGTCAAAGCTATGGTTTTTCCAGTAGTCATGTATAGATGTGAGAGTTGGTCTATAAAGAAAGCTGAGCGCTGAAGAGTTGATGCTTTTGAACTGTGGTGTTGGAGAAGATTCTTGAGAGTCCCTTGGACTGCAAGGAGATCCAACCAGTCCATCCTAAAGGAGATCCATTCTGGGTGTTCATTGGAAGGACTGATGTTGAAGCTGAAGAAGCTGCAATACTTTGGCCACCTCATGTGAAGAGTTGACTCATTTGAAAAGACCCCGATGCTGGGAAAGATTGAGGGCAGGAGGAGAAGGGGACGGCAGAGGATGAGATGGCTGGATGGCATCACTGACTCAATGGATATGAGTTTGGGTGGACTCCGGGAGTTGGTGATGGACAAGGAGGCCTGGTGTGCTGTGGTTCATGGTGTCCCAAAGAGTCAGACATGACTCAGCACCTGAACTGAACTGAATGTGACTGTATTTGAATTTAAAAATCAAGCTTTAATCAGTTTATTTATGTGACAGAGAGACATAAAGTGGCAAATAAATTAGGCCATGTCCCATAGGCTAGACAAGAATCACAGAAATAACTGGGGAGGGACTTCTCTGGTGGCCCAGCAGCAAAAATTCAGAGTCCCCAGTGCAGGGGCTGGGTCCAATCCCTGGTCCGGGATGGAAGTGAGACTCAGGGGGATTGGAGTAGCAGGAAGTCACAGTGAATCATTTCCCTCTGGAACTGGTGTAATCTTACAATGAAGGATGGTGAGGCCTAGATAAACATTGTCAAATTGCTTTACAAAATGATCGCAGTAGTTTACACTCTCAAGCAACTTTGAGGAGGGCCTTCTAGACTGGGGAAACAGGATTTGCAAAGAAGGTTTGTAGTAATAGGAAATGAGGAGACAGTTGGCTAAAATTAACATGCGATGGAGGCTACATTTGTACACTAAATTCTGATGTTCCATCCCTTGATTTGTCTTCAAGGAAGTCGGTGTACAGAAGCACAGCTGAATTTAGAGCCAGAAGGGGCCTTAGCTCAGCCCAGTATCTCCCCTATTTTACGTGTTTCAGAGGAGGAAGTGGAAGAGAGCGAAGGATTGGACAGTTCATGCCCTTACCCCAGGACAGAGCTCTTTGTATGGTCTACACTCGGGTACACATGCCAGATGAAAACCTGACCGAGACCAGGTTTATTTATTGCCTTATATTTACATGTTTAAACACACACATACACACGGCATTCTTACAGAGCCTGGGAAAATAATTGGGAGGAAGGGTCCCAAGTAGGAATGATTATATAGATGTGAAGACAAGACTGAGTTTTGAAAAAACTTTTAAGTTTTGTTTCATACCTGTATTAGAATATTTTGTGTGGAATGATTAAACGGTATAGCTAACTATTGGAACTATTGATGTCTTGCATAGTAGTATCGTGTATACTTAAGTATCTTTAAAGAAAACCTAAAAATATATTCACCATACAAATAAACTTTTCCTTTAACTCTTGTGGGCCGTGCTGCCCAGCTTGTGGGATCTTAGGTCCCCAGTCAGGGATTGACCCATTCCCCCTGCAGGGGAAGCCTGGAGTCCTAACCACTGGACCGCCAGGGAATTTCCTTTCTTGAAGTCTTAATAGAAGTCACTCTGCTCAGTTTTATGAGGAATGCAGTAAGTGACAAGATGGAGGGTGTGGCCCCAAGTAACTCACAATCTAACTGGGAAAATCCAACGTAGAAGCACACGCCTACATGTGTGCAGAGCTGGCTTTTAGTTGTCTTCTATTACCTAGTCAGCATCTTAGAGGGAGTGGGTACTCCGTACATGTCTGCTAAGGAAATAAATGAAGGGAGGAGAAAAGACCATTTCCAGGAGGGGTGGCCATGGGCGAGTTTCTGCAAGAGCGCAGATTTGCGCTTGGTCCTTGAGAGTGTCTGAGATTGAGAAGAGTTAGGAGATGAGGAGCCTCACAGCCGGGAGGCGGGACAGCTCTCCTGTGCCTGCCCTCGGCAGCTTTCTAGAAGAGCATGCTTTCTGATCACTAAAAACTAACATTCCAAAATCGATCGATGTGATATGAGCAGGCATGTGGGCACACAAACAGTGTAAAATCAAAGGCACAGCTCACCAAGAGGTAAGCTTCAGGGCTAGGGAAAATCATGTATTTTAAAATATAGCACTGTCCTCAAAAAAAAAAAAAAAGAAACGAAAACACACCTTAAAACTTTTCCTCAATTAAATTGCTATGAACTAGAATGGTCTGTAATGGAAAATATACCATTTCCTGAACAGTCTGAGGGATAGTAATGATCAGGGATCACATAGTCACAAAAGATTGGTGGATGCTGATTCCTAGCATAAAAGATGTGTCAGCCCCATTCTGTATGACTGCACAGGGGCAAAGGTGCTGCAAGCATGCACAGACCAGACCGCTCACTCTGCACATAATACCTTTGCTCCAAATAACCTTTTGCACCTTTTACACAGTGAAAGAATTAGAGGTACTGTTCTAGGCACTAGCGTCTAAAGTATAAAGGGTTTCTTTACTCTTTGAAGAATTTTAAACTCTAAGGGAAGACATGTACTACTTATAGATCCAGAACACAGGTAAAGGGTTTTTGTTATGTAACATTTTTTTTCCCCACTAAAAGCATTTACGCTATTTTGAGTGACAGGGGGTTAATAGTTATTCAATCTAAATCTTGAAAGTTGTTTGTACCTGTATGTAGATAAGGAGGTAGAAAGTGCTTCCAGGCTCTGAATGGTGAATGGATCTGCATATTACACAAGTGAAGCTTCATGCGCTCCTGAGCCGTGGTAAGTCAACCTACACACAACGAGGTTGCTACCTTTGGCACGATGCAGGAACATGAACTGAAGTAGAAGGACAAGTTAGGGATGTCTGTTGCACCCCTAGAGAAGAACTGGGGGCGGTGGGGTGGGAGGCGCGACAGGGGCAGGGTGGCCAGTGACTGGGGGAGGAGCACTGCAGATCTTCTGCCCAGATGTCAACAGTGAAACTGGACAAAACTGTCAAAGCGGCCGCCACCTCAATACTCGCTGAATACAAAAAGCTGGGGCGAGCCTGTCTGAAGCAACTACTGAATTTCAGTAAGATCAGTCGAGGTCTGTGGCGGTTTAGCGGGGGCTCCCAGTACACCCCTTTCCTCAGCCCCTCGGATCCAGCGACGCGGAGAAAGGATGATACAGTAGGGCCAAGTGGGGTTTATCCAGAGAACACCAGTTTGGTTCAAGATCTAAATGTCATTGAGCATAATGCCCATACAATAGAATCAAGCACATGAAACACATGATCACCTCAAAAGACCCAGAAAAAGCATGGGACAAAATCCAATACCTAGTCATGATAAAAAGCAAACAAACAAACAAACAAAAACCCAACTCTCAGCAAACAAGGACTAGAAAGGAACTTTTGCAATCTACCAGAGGGCATTTGTGAAAAGTGCACAGCCAACTTCAGACTCGATGATGAAAGCCTGAATTTTTTCCCCACTTAAGTGGGAATAAGGTAAGGGTGTCTACCTCACCACTTCTATTCAACATGGTCCTAGAAATTCTAGCCAGTACAAACAAGGAGGGAAAAAAGGCATATGGATCAGAAAGGAAATATAGAACTTGTCTTTTTTCAGATTCATGATTCTGACGTATTCTGATTCTAAAAATGCACACACACATAAGTACTAGAACGAACAAGTCAGGAAAATACAGAAGACAAGACCAACAAAAATCCGCTTTATCTCCATATATTAGCAATGAGCAATTCGAAACCAAAACAAAAAAATCAGCATAGTCTTAACTTAAAAATGTAGCACCCCAGAACCACAGTGTCTAATATATATACCCTGCACAAATATACACACGTGTTTGTACATACTCAAATCCATACAATCACAGGAAAATACTGGAGATAAACTGTGTAATAGTCACCTATAAGCTGATTTAGTGTTTAATAATACTATTTAGTGTTTATTAATACAGCTTATTTAGTGTTTTAATTTTAATCCAATATCTTTTATTAATCAAAAAATGAACAGTGAACATACATGGCTGTTATAGTCAGGGAACATATGGTAAATTATTCATTATTTAAATGGTATTGTTGTTATAGTCACCCAGTCATGTTTGACTCTTTGTGACCCCATGGACTGCAGCATGCCAGGCCTCCCTGTCCCTCACCATCTCCTAGAGTTTGCCCAAGTTCATGTTCATTGCCTCAGTGATGCCATCCAACCATCTCATCCTCTGATGCCCTCTTCTTCTACCCTCAATCTTTCCCAGCATCAGGGACTTTTCCAATGAGTCATCTGTTCATATCAGGTGACATACTGGAGCTTCAGCTTCAGCATCAGTCCTTCCAGTGAGTATTCAGGGTTGATCTCCCTTAAGATTGACTGGTTTGATCTCCTTGCTGTCTGAGGGACTTTCAGGAGTTTTCTCCACACCACAGTTCAAAGGCATCAATTCTTTGGTGTTCTGCCTTCTTTGCGGTCCAGCTCTCACAACTGAACGTGACCACTGGGAAGACCAGAGCCTCAACCACATGGACCTCTGTCGGCAGAGTGACATCTCTGCTTTTCAGCTCACTGTCTAGGTTTGTCATCACTTTCCTCCAAGAAGCGGTCGTCTTCTGATTTCACGGCTGCAGTCACCATCCTCAGGGAATTTGGAGCCCCAGAAGAGAAAACCCATAACTGCTTGCAACTTTTCCCTCCTGTTTGCCATGAGTAATGGGGGCGGATGCCATGATGCAGTTTCTTAATATTTAGTCTTAAACTGGCTCTTTCACTCTGCTTCTTCACCCTCATCAAGAAGCTCTTTAGTTCCCCTTCTCTTATAATGGTTGAAAACAGTGTTGGGTGGCCAATCAGGATCTGAATCATGTCTCAGGCACCTTCTAACATGAGACCTTGAGAAAATAGCTTAACCTTTCAGTCTCACTTGCCTCATCTATAAAATGGCATATATCTGAAGAATGTTATGGAGATTAATAGAAACTTAGTATAAAGTGGTTGGTAGACCAGCACAGTGCAAGTTCAGTCACTCAGTCGTGTCCGACTCTTTGTGACCCTATGAACTGCAGCCCGCCAGGCTCCTCTGTCCATGGGGATTTTCCAGGCAAGAGTACTGGAGTGAGTTGCTATTTCCTTCTCCTGGGGATCTTCCCAAACAAAGAATCAAACCTGTGTCCCTTGCCTCAGAAGGCCGAATCTTTACCACTGACCCTGCAGGGAAGAAGCCCCAGTGGAACAGCACACGATTCAATATATTCAACTCAATAACTGGTCTGTATTACTGTTGTAGCTTTGCTTAGAGAGACTTACTATACTTTGCTGTGGGGACATGATTGCTTTCTCCTGGCTCTCATTTCTTGGCTCTGCCTGACTTTTTCGAGGCGTTATTCGTAAGGCAGGGACCACACCGGCCTACAGCATTGGGTGCGGTTGGAGAGAACCACAGGGACTCCTCACACCGCTGCCGCGGCCCGGTGTTGGACGCAGTCCGTCCCTAAAGGCACTGCTAGGGCTCGCTGGAGGATGTGCTGGAAGTCAGCTCTGACCACGTGCTGCCAGAGCTATCCCAGGGAGGGGTCAGCGCTGGGGTGGCCGTAGGGTGGGCTCCTTTCCTGCCACTGGACCGTTAAAGCTGGGGAGAACCTGCAGCCAGAGGGCTAGCTGTGGAAGCAGGAAGGGCGCCAGGCGGGTGCTGAGAACGACGCTGTGTCTGCAGGTCTGAATGCAGCACCTGCAGTCGCTTCCTCCGACATGATGACTGCCTGAGCCGCCAGTTGCAGCCCAAGGCTCTTCAGAGGTTAGAAGTCAGGGAGCACATATAGTCAAATACTTCTACTGTTTCTAATCCTTCTATTATCATCACCCAAATCGGATAAAGCTGAAATGGTTCTGTAGGTTAGCCAAATTTTAATAGCAACAATGGCATACATCATAAGCTTGCTCATCTTAAACTAGCACAGTTAAATCTGAGAAAGTGATGAGTATTTTACAGAAAAAACTTACATTTCTGTAAAATAAAACTGTTCTTATGCCTTTTTAAATAGTGAGATATGAGACTTATGATGAAAAAAACTTTAAAGTTGTAAATGTTGATGGAACATTTAAAATACAAATTTGCATTCAAACACTTTTTTGATTTGAGGTTTAAGAGCAAAATAAATATTTTGGAATATTTCAAGTAAGACTATAAAACCAGTGTTCTGATGTACAGATATGCTCTGAGATAAATATGGCAAGGATACTGTTTAATTTAGGTTATATTTGCTTAACTAGTATCCACATAGTTCCGTCATAATCAGTTGGAGAATTGCAAAATAAAACAAATATTTTTCTACATTGTAAACAAATTGGTTGGTTTTTAACTGAATAGTATTGAAATGAACTCTTGAGAGTCCCTTGGACTGCAAGATCAAACCAGTCAATCCTGTAGGAAATCAACCCTGAATATCTATTGGAAGGACGGATGTTGAAGCTGAAGCTCCAATACTTTGATCACTTGAAGAGAAGAGCTGACTCATTGGAAAGGATCCTGATCCTGTGAAAGACTGAAGGCAGGAGGAGAAGAGGATGACAAGATGGTTAGATAGCACCACTGATTCAGGGGATGAATTGAAGCAGACTCTGAGAGACAGGGATGGACGGGGCGCCTGGTGCGCTGCGGTCCAGGGGTCACAGAGTCAGACAGCCCAGCGACTGAACAATGACAATGACACAAAGTGAACTAGAGAAACGTATCACTTATTCTAGCAAAATTTAAACTTGATTTTTGTTTCTAAAGTAAATTTTTTAATGTTATATAAAAGGGAAAGAATAGCAGGCTGTTCAAGTCACCATATCCTGGCCAGAATCCAAGAAATAGATCATATTTGTTTACTTAAAACTGATAAGATTCGGGGGGGTGACCCCTTTCACTAAGCTTAAAAGGGACTGGTAAACCAGAATATCACTCTATTTATTGTAATGTGGGGTATTCCCTTCTTGGCAGTGAGTTCTGCATCTCCAGTCTCCAGGGTATCCTGTTTCCCAGCACGAAATCAACAGGAAACTGAACTGTCGGTCACAGTCACCATGTGAAGACTGCGTGTCTCAGAGAGTTCTGTGAGGACGGGGAAAGCCCAGAGAGCGGAGTCTTCTCCAGGACAGAGCGTCTTTCTACTGATGGAAAAGCCACACCTACTGGATATGATGGCTGCAGCTCCAAGTTCTGCACTAGCTGTAACAGACACACGTGCTAAGCCCTAAGGCACTTCAGTACTGTCTGGCTCTTTGAGACCCCACGGACTGCAGCCCGCCAGGCTCCTCCGTCCCTGGGACTCTCCAGGCAAGAACACTGGAGTGGGCTGCCATTCCCTTCTCCAGGGGATCTTCCCAACCCAGGGATCGAACCCTGGTCTCTTATGTCTCCTGCATTGGCAGGCAGATTCTTTACCACCACCACCACCTGGGAAGCCCATTACCCCTATTTTGAGATTATCAACAGTCCTCTTAAATCACGTTTGAAAGAAGGCAGATGATACAACATAATTAACTAATTAAGGTTATTTAATCATAATATACTCCACACCAAAGCCACCCTGCCGTGCTTCCTCCTGACTCCGTGTAGTTCGGTTCCAGTGTGGTTGCTCTTTGCTCTCTTCTTCAGGAATATCTGTCTGAGGACGACCTTGCTTGCCTTTGGCCGCGTCCCAGGTTTCCTTCGGAATACGGTCGACAGACTGACTCTGAGGGCGCCTCAGGACTCTGCGAGCCGTTTCAAGCGGATTCTAACCAGCTTCACTCTCCAATTTTTTGAAAGGTCGACATACAGAGGTAACAAATTCAGAAAACCCGTTCTCTGTTGAGCTTCTGTGATCCTTTTACAAATCTTATTATTCTATTTTAGATCTAGTTTAAGGGCACTTTAATGTTTTGTCCCATAGACAAAACCAGTTAATCAGGCAACTTTACGTGTGCTGAACTCCATCCATAAATTTAGCAGATTTGTTTGTTTACTCATCCTATGGATGTATATTTGCAATTGCTCTTTTTTTCTAATAAAATAGATGAAATTTTACAATGTTCACCTATATACCCTTCACCTAGATTTATCTATTGTTGATATTTTGTCACATTTGCTTCATTTTTCTATATACAATTTTTTTTTAATTAAGTTGAGGATATCATGACATTTCCACCTTCAGTACTTTGGCATGAACCAACTGACAACATTTTTCTATACAACTACAATGTCATTATCTCACCCCAGGAAGTTAGCATTGATACAGTAACCATATCTAAGAAGAAGTCCACATTCAAATTTATCTAATTATTCCCTAAATGTCTTTTAGAGTTTTCTAAACCCGTGATCCAGTCGCAGACCATGAATTGCATTTGGTTGTTGAGCCTATTTAGTCTCCTTCAGGACACAGTGTGCCCGGCCTGTGTCTGCTTCCACGACATGGGTATTTTGGAGGACTCAGGCCAGCGTCTTCTATGAACAGCACGTGTTAGTCATTCAGTCAAGTCAGACTCTGCAATCCCATGGACGGAAGCAGAGAATTCTCTGTCCATGGAATTCTCCAGCCAAGAATACTGCAGCGGGTAGCCAACCCCTTCTCCAGGGGACCTTCCTGACCTAGGGAGTGAACCCAGTCTTCTACATTGCAGGCAGGTTCTTCACCATCTGAGCCACCAGGGAAGCCGGGTGGCGTCTACAATGCCCCCGTCCAGATTCTGTCTCGCTTCCCCACGATTAGATGCAGTGCAGACATTTTGGGAAGAACACTGCCAACAGTGTGTCCTCTGTGACATCCACGACGTGAGGAGCGGCGTTAGACTGTCTCGTTATAGGGGATGCTGATTGTGACCGCAAGCTTAGGGTGGCATCCATCAGGTTTATCAGTGGAAAAGCACCATTCCTCCCTTTTAATCAACTAAGGTGTTATTTTGAGGACCTGTGAATGTTTTGCTTCCTAGCAACTTTGCACCCAGTGGTGCAAATGCCTGGAATCAATCATTGCTTTTGGTGGCTGCAAAGCCATACTATCCATGTAGGGCCCCCCTGGTGGCTCAGTGGTAAAGAACCCATATGCCAGGGCTGGAGATATGAATTCAACCCCTGGATCAGGAAGATCCCCTGGAGAATGAAATGGCAACCCACTCCAGTATTCTTGCCTGGGAAATCCCATGGACAGAGGAGCTTGGTGGGCTCACCAACACTATGATGTCACCCTATAAGTAGTGATAAACTCAGCAAATTCTCTTCCAGAGAAAACTGCTGGAGGAGAGGTTATTTTTCTATCTAGCAAGTCAACCTTCCAGGAATTCAGTTCTACCTCTCCACAGGTCCCTAGAAGGCAGTGTTTTTTCTTTTTTAGTGGGGCTGGGGGAGGGACTTCCCTGATAGCTCAGTTGGTAAAGAATCCACCTGCAATGCAGGAGACACTCATTCGATTCCTGGGTCATGAAGATCCACTGGAGAAGGGATAGGCTACCCACTCCTGTATGCTTAGGCTTCCCTTGTAGCTCAGCGGGTAAAGAATCCACCTGTAATGTGAGAGAGCTGGGTTTGATCCCTGGGTTAGGAAGATCCCCTGGAGGAGGGAAAGGCTACCCACTCCAGTATTCTGGCCTGGAGAATCCCATGGATTACAGTCCATGGGGTCAGAAAGAGTCGGACACAACTGAGTGACTCTCACTTGACTTCACTGGGGGAGGGACAGCCCTTGCCTTTTTGACCGACTGGGCAAAGGGTCTATTTGCCAAGTTACCAAAGAACCGCATGAGTGCCTCAGGTCGTCCAGTTCCTTAATCTCTAACACAAATCAGCAGCCTGAGGATTTTCCAAACCAAGCCACTTTAGAATCAAATTTATTTCTGGACAGGCCCCAAAGATGGTTGGGTGTCAGGGTTTCTTCAAAAGTTTTGATGTACAAGTGGGAGAACTTAGGCCACCTGGTCAATCTAAGGTCCTAAGAAGCTGACAAGTGGAACCATAACTCCAGGGAGACTCCGAATTCTACCCAATGCTGGTCTTCCAGAAAAGATGTCATACACCCTGTGTTGGGCATGGACTTCCAGCTGTCACAGCATCAATACTGAGGATTTCTTTTTATCTCAGACCTGTCATATTGGGTGTTCTTTATAAACCTTACCAAAAACTTCTCCTTTCAAATACGCACTCATTTTTTCCCGTGTTGCTTGCAAGACCTATAGACCAGCTTAACTGTCATCTCTAAAGACAATTCAATATTTAATCTCTTAAAATAAATGCATGCTGTAGCAAAAAGAAAACACATGGCCTAGCTAAACAGAAACTTGTTTCCGAGGTGCCTTAAAGCCATGACAGCTCCTGTGGCCAAAATGACAGGTTGGGAGGGTCGAGACACAGGCCTCCTGCTGGGCGCCTTCCCCAGCAGCCACGTTTCCCTCCTTTCCCGCAGCCCTGGGCTTCTTTGGGGCGATCCACACGGTTCTAAAGAAGCTGCCTCCACGTCTCTGGCCCCAGGACTGATCAGGAACAGACATGTAACCTAAGGCAGTTCAGTTAGAAGACATTTCAGGACTAGCCTGGCGATGTCGGGACGCCCATGTTTTCTCTTCCCTGCCAGAGGTGAAAGGGGTTCAGGTGACCCCAGGAGCTGTGAGGGGTTACTTTTGGCTCCTGGAGCATTATCCACTCATGGTTTACTCAACAAACATTTAGTAAACACTACTGTGTGCCAGATGTGAAAATAGAGACCTGCAAATGACATGGTCACTGGTGTTAAGGTATCTGTACTGTAGGGGAGGAAACAGGAAGGTATGATGGGCCGGGGGCAAAGAAGCCAGAATTCACAAAGACGGGGAGACCAGCTTCTGGTGTGGATCCAGTTAGCCCTTGCAGGGTACCATCTGAGGCAGAAGTGGCAGTGTCTAGGCATTCTTTACGTGGGGTTGATATCACTATCAGTCTGCCTTGAGCCATCCAGCTAACTGTGAAATTTCTTGCAGTAACCCAACTTCAAAAGCGTTGCAAGGTTTTCTCAATCTTCAACCACTGGCTGGTGTCTTAATCCGAAGTGTAACCTTAGCTAGGAACCAGTTTTCTGGGTACATATAAATATTTGGACAATAATGTCAGTAACATCATCTTTCATTGTTAATGAGGCAGATAAATCAGCGCATTTTTTTTCTTTTTTTTTCTGGCCGAGTAATGGCATGTGGGATCTTAGCTCCCCAAACAGGGATTGAAGCCGTGCCTGCTGCAGCAGAAGCTCAGTGTCTTAACCACTGGACCGCCACGAAAGTCCCGAAACAAAGTATATTGAATATTCATTAAATATCATCTAGGGACAAGACACAATAACACTTTGTGTCCTTAAAGATATGTCTTTTGCAGGATATATTCCTCTGAAAGATCTGGATACAAACACATAACCACTATTACCACAGTAATATTATTTGGCCAATCTAAATAATTATATAGGGAATATATATAAATGTATATTTATATATAAATATATATATAATTAAATATAAAATGCTAGAGAATCTAGAGCAAGTGTTCCAAACAGGTAGGCCCTGGTGGGAGGAATACCTTCCCAGGATGTCATATTAGAATTATCTGGATAGTTTTTTCCAACAAATACACCTACACCTCATCCCGGGATTTCCATCTGGGCTCCTCCCTGTTGTAATACATCACTCTATTTTTTTTATAAACTACTTCATTATTTTTTAAAGCTTTATTTTTGGCTGCTCTGGGTCCTCACTGCTGTGTGTGAGCTCTCTCTGGCTGCACCGGCAGGGGTACCTCTCTAGCTGCAGTATGTGTGCCTCCCCGTGCAGGGCAGGGGTGCTTCTTTTGCTCAGGAGCACGGGCTAAGGGCATGGGCTCAGTACTTTCGGCTGGAGGGTTTCGTTGCTGCGCCTCGTATGTGGGATCTTCCCAGACCAGGCATGGAATCTGTGTCCCCTGCATTGACAGGTGGACTCTTAACCACTGGATCCCCAGGGAAGTCCCTAGTACATCACTCTTCACTGAAGATGTATTCTGGCTATAGGGTGGAAAAACACACTGAGGCCTGGTCTAATGAGTGGCAGTATGGAGAGAGCAAGCTCTGAAACAATGTACTGGGGCATAAGTAGCAAGCTGTCCAGCCAATGGATGATAATCAGAATCATGAAATCATAGAGCATGTCACTGCATTTTCTAATATGGGCCAAAGATAGAAGAACGAAAGTAATCATCACTGATTATAAATCTGAACTCAGACCCAAATTTATGGATCGAGTATTATGGAGAGTTCATGCCAAATGGCTTCTTGTTGCCAAGGAAAATGTAAAGACCATATGCCTGGATCACATGTAAAAATCATCTCCAAGGATCTAGACAGGTGATGCACTGTGGACCTGTGAATATCTAGCAAGGTTATTATCGGTTGCCTAAAGTATGTCACCCTAAGTTTCACAAACGGTAAGACAGAAAATTCCAAGATACTTGAGGCTGACAGCAGAGGGGCAAGGATTGTGAGAATAAATGCTCCTGCAAAGTTTTCTCCTGACGATTTTAGATCGCACCTAAAGAACACCAGGGAATAGCAACGTACAGGAAGAATGGCTTTTATTTGACATCATCTCAAGTGTGCTGAAAACAACTGTCTCCCCATTTTATCGCTGAAAGTGACTCAGGCTTCAGTTCAACCTTTTATTGAATTATAAATCAGCTTCTTAGGGCATAAAATTGTAAAGTAAAGAGGGCTCAGCATATGCTCAACCAACGGATGTTCAAATATTTTCAGGAAGAGTTTCGGAAAAAGTGATTCTTTTTTTACATCCTGCCACTACACAGCTGTAGTAGGACTTCCTAATTTAAAACCTGAAGGGGTTTTTGGTTTGAGTCCCACCTTTTTAAAATTAATCCTCAAAAGATCCAGCTGGGTGTTAAAATTAGACTTCATTTTCTTTTTTTTTTTTAAAAGCAACAAACAGAGCGAGAGAGGTCTTCCAACCTTAAAAAGGTAATAGAAACTGTTTAAAAAGTCAGTTCCTTAAGTCACAAAGAATTCGTAGGGGCACGGGAATTCAAAACGTGGCAAGTGAGACCGGCCCCGAAGACGGTGGCCCGGCGGGGTCTGCTAACCGCCGCGGCAATGCTTTCCGAAGACCGTTACAGACCGTTGGGCCCGGGCCCGCCGGGGTCAGCGCCCGCGCGCGGCGCAGCCGGACACGGGGCGGCGGAGGGCCGCGCGCCGGCCGCAGGGCCCCCAGGGGCCGGGCC
>ML661903.1:884175-1013884 GCA_007570785.1 Antilocapra americana | reverse complement strand
GTCGGGCGGCGGCGCGGGGCCCGCGGCGGCGGCGGCGGCGCTGCGCGAGCAGGAGCGGGTGTACGAGTGGTTCGGGATGGTGCTGGGCTCGGCGCAGCGCCTGGAGTTCATGTGCGGGCTGCTGGACCTGTGCAACCCGCTGGAGCTGCGCTTCCTCGGCTCGTGCCTGGAGGACCTGGCGCGCAAGGACTACCACTACCTGCGCGACTCGGAGGCCAAGGCCAACGGCCTCGCGGACCCGGGCCCGCTGGCCGACTTCCGAGAGCCCGCCGTGCGCTCGCGCCTCATCGTCTACCTGGCGCTGCTGGGCTCGGAGAACCGCGAGGCCGCCGGCCGCCTGCACCGCCTCCTGCCCCAGGTGGACGCGGTGCTCCGGAGCCTGCGCGCGGCCCGCGGCGAGGGCTCGCGGGGCGGCGCGGAGGACGAGCGCTCCGAGGACGGCGGCGGCGAGCAGGAGGGCGCCGAGAGGGACGGCTCCGGCCCGGAAGGCGGCGGCGGCCTGGGGCTCAGGGCCCAGGAGGAACTGCTGCTGCTCTTCACCATGGCCTCGCTGCACCCGGCCTTCTCCTTCCACCAGCGCGTCACCCTGAGGGAGCACCTGGAGAGGCTCCGCGCCGCGCTCCGCGCGGGCCCCGAGGACGCAGAGGCGGCGCCGGGCCCCTTGGCCGGCGCCCGGGCCCAGGTAAGGCGCGCCGGCCTCTCCGCGCCCGCCCCCCGGCCGGTCGGGCGCCGGTGCCCGGGCCGCTCAGCCCCGCTCCCCGCACACGCGAGCACCGCCATCACAGAACGCCCTGGAAGTCCCGTCCCGCCGGGGTGGCCCCGGAAGCCGGCGCGCGGCGCGGCCCTCGGGCGCGGGCTCCGGGACCTTTCGGCCCGACCCCTCCGCGGGGGCTCCGGAGCCCGGCCGCCGCCGCCTGGCGCTCCGCCCGCGGCCCCGAGGCCCGGCTCGCCCCGGGGAGGCGGCCCCGGACGCGCTGCGGGGCCCGAGGGAACGCGGGCCGTTGGCGCTCTCGGCCCCTGCTCGGGGAACTTGACGTCCTCGGGAGGGAAGTCGGGGGTGGTCGTCGAGCAGGCCGTCTGGGTAGGGCAGCGTCCCCCCGGCCGGTCCGGGGCCCTTTTCCCCCGGCCGGTCCGGCTTCTAACAGGGTTGAGTCGTGTCTGCACCTTGGGTCTGGGATGTTTGCGGGGCCTTTACTGACGGCATACATCGTTTCTAAAAAGTTACTGAACGCCAAGATGTAGTGGATGAGACTAAAAGTAAGTCCCTTGTCGCAAACATGAGAGAAAATTTTATAAGGCCATGAAAGCAATTTAATAATCTAGGCCCAATATAAAGCCCTTGAGTGTGACAGTTTAGTGTGGCAAGTAGCTTTCATTTAGAGTAAAGACTGTACAGTAAGTTTGTTTTCGTGGTTCACGATTATTTAAAAAGTATTTATTGGGATGCCACGTTTATCAGCTTTAGGAGATCTCCAGGATAAAACATTGGAAAGCGAGACTTTTTTCACTCCTTGCTTGAAAGTTATTTCAGCTTATATATCTGCTGTCATTCAGACTGAAACTGGGCATTCTCTCTCTCCAATGGCTGTGTGGACTCAGTACCCATAGAATCAAAGGCAGCTGGGAGCTGGAAAGGAGTTAGTGATGATCTAGGCTGAGCCCCTCCTTTTCATAAGGAGGCTTCAGTGAAGTGACTACCACTTTAGGACACACTTTATCAAACCGGGACGTAGTAATGCCAGTTATCCAGGATTTGGGGGGGATGAAATATCCCAGTGTCTGCGCGTAGGGTGGGTGCGGCTGTGGATGCTGCACTCTTCAGCCAGCTCACCAAGTAATTCCAGAAAAATCCTGTGTGCCCATCATCGCGTTAGAGAGGCAAGCCTGAACTCGGAAGCAGTACTTACATTCTTACCCAAAAAACCCCGGTATGTATTGTAGAGATAACTTTAGAGGGTAGACATGATGAAAATGTCTCAGTGGAGCAGTTTGTATTACTCCATTCTTACCATTTCAACAAGGGTAACCGACCTCTGGCCTTAAGGGCTGTGCTGTTTTATTCCCCCCTTAAATTTTGCTTATAATGCGCGTGTTGTAAGGTGACAGGCAGGGGGAGCGCGGCAGGGAAGTGTGCGCGCTGGCCGCGGCGTGGGGCCTCTTCTGGCCGAGGGGGCGCCGGGCGGCGGGGCTGGCGAGCGGCCGCGAGGCCGAGCGTCTCGTCGCCCCGCGGTCGGTCACAGGGCACGCGCCTGCGGGCGGCGCCGGAGGCCGGGGGCGATTCCCCTCGGTGCGTGGGGGCTGCGTGACAGGTCGCCCGTCTTCCTCGGCCGCTGCTGCCCCGCGCTTCGCCGGCCAGCGGGCGCCGAGCCCTCGGCCGCGCCCGCTCGTGAGGACGCGCCCGCGGGCCTTCCTGCCGGTGCCCGAGGCGGGAGGGCGGCCCCGGAGCGCGCAGGGAGGCGCCGCGGCGCGTGCTCGCGGGGCGCGCGGGCGCGCGCCGGCGGACGGCGGGGTGGGGCCTGCGGGCCCCGCCCCCTGCCCTCCCGCCCTGCAAGATGGCGGCCCCACGTGACCGCCCCGGCCCCGCCCCCGGGGCGGGGCTCCCTCCGGGGCCGGCGGAGGGCCGGGGGCGGGTTTGCTCCGGGCTGGCAGAGGCGGGTGTCGTGGCAGCCGCCTTTTGCCCGGAAGTGACCTTTTAGGCCTATCCTTGTAACTTTTCAATTGCCCAAGAATAATTGTTTCTCTGCTGTCCTAAATGTCAAACACACCATCAATAAAGGAAGTACAACTAATTTTCCTTTAATTTTCTCTTAGAGTAAGCGCATACTAGGCCAGAATAGTGCCCGGGGCTCTTTCAGGGTTTGTGTCCAGTTCATAATATGCTGCAGTTTCTCGTTAAACAGAATTTTGAAAACCAGTGGCCTTGACCCGCAGAACGTGTGTGCCTGCGCGAGTAGGCCGCGCTCAGGCCGGCCCGGCTCCGCTGGTCCCCGCGTCGGCCAGGGTGGCGAGTCCGCAGGCGCTGCCGGGGCGTCTTGTGGGTCGTCTCACAGAAATGGAGGTTTAGCAAGCACATTTATACTTCTGAAAGAAACGTCTCTAGAGCTTTCTTACATGATTCGGATGTTCTCAGTAAATGTTGCATGGGATCACAACTTAAATGCTGGGTTTGCTTTCGGGAGACGTGTGGGTGAAGTTCATGCTCGTCAAGCTGCAGTGAGTTGCCCGTCACCGTCGTACAAGTCAGCTAGCCCGGTTGGCAGTGGTGAAAGTTACTGGCTGACAGGTTCTGGGAAACGTGTGACCGACGCAGGTCAGTGTTAAAGAAGCACTGCGCGTACAGCACAGCTGGAACCTGGCATGAAAATGGGCCCTTTACTACTGGGGACACGAGGCGCAAGTGCTGTGTCAGCAGCAGCAGCAAACAGGAATGTGTTTTTGAGTCACAGGCGTGACGGCCAAGCCTGTGCTGTTTGGCGGCGCTGGGTCCCCTGGCCGCTCGCGGTGGCGGCCTCCCTCGCGCCCCGGGCTCGGCTCGGGAGCTGTGGCGCGGCGGCTTCCCGGCCGCGGATGGAGCCCATGTCCCCTGCATGGCAGTCAGATACTACCAGGGAAGTCCTTGGTCAAGTGTTTTTAAAAGATATTAATCTTGTTGCTGTTTCATTGGAAAGATGAAAGACAACCAAGTTTCCTATCTTTGCATACTTAAGAAAGACCCTCTGTTTATGAAGTGGATCCTCTCCTTCTGGAGGTTTAGCCCCCAGTTGGTGACACAAAGATGAAAAGAGCTAAAATTACTATGGTAGTAATTGTTAGTGGTTAATGTTGTTGGTATGGCCGTGTTTCTCTGGAGATTGTTTTCAGTATCCTCAAAAGTTAATTGCTTGGCAAATGGTGCTAATGTTTGAATTAAAGATAGAAACTGAACGGTTTGTGTCAGCATTATTATAGCAGGTGGTGTTCAGTGTTACCTGAACTCACACACACACACAAAAAAGTGACTGTGCGTCCTTTACTTAAAGGAGAAATCGGTGGCTTAGCAAAATCATCAGTTTTTCATAGCATAGGTTGATTAGATATATTGTACTTGACCAAACAAGTACCTCAGCTAAGTTTAAGCAGTACAGATGACATACTGGGAGTGTTAGGACCTAAGAAGAAAGCTCTTTTGCAGAGTTTTAGCGTAAGTGCCCTTGTCCTGGACCACGGGGCTGTGTCTGTGGCGGTCAGAATCCTAGCCAGAGCCCTGGACTGAGGGGAGGCGCGATGTCCAGATGTCAGTTGTTGCTGTGTTAGGCCCTAAAAAGGTGCTTCCAAAAGTGACATTTGAAAAGAACAACGCCACTGCTCACAGTAATAAAACCTATATTTAATTTGTTGTCCACTGCTGGGAGCTTCTGCAGTGACTCGGGTCCCTGGAGCAGTGGACAGGGTCTGAGAAGGCTTTCTTCACTCCTATTGGATGGATAATAATAGTATGTACATTAGATTGCAAGGATTAAATGAATGAGCTCTTGTGGAATGATGTCTAGTACATGGTTTTCAATAAATGTTAGCAATTATTAATGGAAGTTAAACCTTGTTTGGAAGGTGCTGAAGAGAAGTGAGTGTAGCATCTACAAATTGAGAGCTAGTCATGACTTCTACAGGAAATTTTAGGTTGGTTTGGCTGCATCGAAGAATAAAATCAGTTCAGTTAATAAATGCCTTCTGCGAGAGGCTTTTAGAAGATCACAGTTAAGCAGTAATTATTTTCATAGCAAATGGCAGCTACTGGGTATCCTCCCCCAGTTACTTAATTTTTCTCTGCAGTGGTTTTCTGAGGCAAAGAGAATTAGGGAAAATCTCACTCGTATTGTAAATTAATATGCCATTAACTTCTCTGCAAATTAGCTAATATATGTGCTTTTGTTTTTAAAATTTACCTTTTGTGGGATGGGGCAGGAATTATGTTGTTCACTTCAGTCACTCAGTCGTGTCTGACTCTTTGTGACCCCATGAACCGCAGCATGCCAGGCCTCCCTCTCCATCACCAACTTCTGGAGCTTGCTCATACTCATGTCCATCAATTTGGTGATGCCGTCTAACCATGTCATCCTCTGTCATCCCCTTCTCCTCCTGCCTTCAATCTTCCCCAGGGTCAGGGTCTTTTCCAGTGAGCCAGATCACATCATGTGGCCAAAGTAGTGGAGCTTCAGCTGCAGTCCTTCCAATAAATATTCAGGACTGATCTCCTTTAGGATGGACTGGTTGGATCTCCTTGCAGTCCAAGGAACTCTCAAGAGTCTTCTCCAACACCACAGTTCAAAGGGATCAATTCTTCAGTGCTCAGCTTTCTTTATAGTCCAACTCTCACATCCATACATGACTACTGGAAAAACCATAGCCTTGACTAGACGGACTTTTGTTGACAAAGTAATGTCTCTGCTTTACAATACACTGTCTAGGTTGGTCATAACTTTCTTTCCAAGGTGTTAGCATCTTTTAATGGTGATTCATGACTGCAATCACCATCTGCAGTGATTTTTGAGCCCAGAAAATAAAGTCAGCCACTGTTTGCACTGTTTCCCCATCTAGTTTCCATGAAGTGATGGGACCAGATGCCATGATCTTAGTTTTCTGAATGTTGAGCTTTAAGCCAACTTTTTCACTCTCCTCTTTCACTTTCATCAAGAGACTCTTTAATTCTTTACTTTCTGCCTTAAGGGTGGTGTCATCTGCATACCTGAGGTGACTGATATTTCTCCCAGCAATCTTGATTCCAGCTTGTGCTTCTTCCAGCCCATGGGTTTCTCATGATGTACTCTGCATGTAAGTTAAATGAGCAAGGTGACAATATAGAGCCTTGACGTACTCCTTTTCTTATTTGGAACCAATCTGTTGTTCCATGTCCAGTTCTAGCTGTTGCTTCCTGACCTGCATACAGGTTTCTCAAGAGACAGGTCATATGGTCTGGTATTCCCATCTCTTTCAGAATTTTCCACAGTTTATTGTGATCCACACAGTCAAAGGCTGTGGCATAGTCAATAAAACAAGTAGATGTTTTTCTGGAACTCTTCTTGCTTTTTCAATGATCCAGTGAATGTTGGCAATTTGATCTCTGGTTCCTCTCCCTTTTCTAAAACCAGCTTGAACATCTGGAAGTTCACGGTTCACCTATTGCTGAAGCCTGGCTTGGAGACTTTTGACCATTACTTTACTAGTGTTTGCATTAGGGAGGTAAAATGATTCAAATTGTCTCGAGCACAAATTCTTTGAGAATGATATTCAGTGTCTTTTCTTTTCCACTAAGATGCAGCCATTCAGATTGCTACATAAATTATTTTCAGGAATAGGTTTTCTTTTTTTTTTCTTTAATAAAAAGTCTATATTGTATAGTACAGAAAATACTATAGACTGTAGTAATATAGAAAATATTCTCTATTACCATCTCTCTAAATTGATTGGTGTTCCAGGAAGGTACTTAATTAAGCTGCTATGTGAGACACATTTCAGACAGTTTTGTTCTTACGTTGTTAAGATTGATAAGCTACAGATATGCCCAAAAGAAGCATTTTTTTGGGTCACAGATCATTAAAATATGTATTTTCTCCATATTGGATTTGGTGATGGGAATGGCGAAAATACGTATTTTGAATTTGGGTTATCATGAACTCCCTTGAAAATGTAATCTACTTAAATTTTTTTCACATTTAGTTAGGGTAATGTAAAGGGCTCAGATGGTGAAGAATCCTCCTGCAATGTGGGAGACTTGGGTTCCATCCCTGGGTCAGGAAGATGCCCTGGAGAAGGGAATGGCTACCCACTCCAGTATTCTTTCCTGGAGAATTCTGTGCACAAAGGAGCCTATTGGGCTACAGTCCATACGGTTGTGAAGAGTCGGACAGGATTGAGCGATTAACTCTTCAAAGATATTTTGCAGTTCTGTTAAGTTATATAATTTTTTCATTTATTTGAGAGTACAGACTGAAATCCATAAATAACTTTTTGAAAGAAGCCATACATTGGCTGATTTTTAAACCTATTTAATGTTTTTGATCTTCCTGAGTAATAGTAGCTTAATTATTTTTTTTTTAAGAAAAGCAAATAAAGCCTGCACCACCTTCAAAGCAGACTGAGCTTCACTTTTGTCATCTCTTTCTTCCACCCTGGAGGCCCGTGTCATCACAGGGCTCCTGCTCCTCACAGAGAGTGCTCTGTCACACCAGTCGCCTTCAGCCGGGCTGTGTGAACAGTCACCCCAGAAGGGAGGTGCCTGGTCGAGGGTCTGTTTCTGGCGCTAGAGCTGCTGGGTGCTCAGCAGCCCTTCTTGGGTTCTTCCTGTGTTCCAGGGGACACTCGGCCCAATGCCTTCGACGTCTCCGTTCGTTAGGCGTGTTTAATGCTCACTCAAGAGAGAATTTGAGATCACTTTAGCAAGTTGTTGGGTCTTTCCAAGTTTCAGACTGCTCTGGATAGAACAGAGATCCGCTCACCATTTATTGCAGAGAACTGCCGTGAAGATGAACGCAACAGCGTACATGGAAACGCTTGGTGGGCACGCGTGAGGTAGGTCAACCCATCTGTGGGTGGCTCCGAGAGTGGATAGCGCAGCTTGGTCATAGTGGGTGAACAGAAACACAGGAGCTTGAAGAGAACGCGGGTCGGGCTGCATAGGGCCTTGAAGGTCAGACGAAAGGAGCTGGTTTGCAGCGAGAGCGAGCGAGAAGTCGTGTGTCTTCTGGAACGTCGGCTGTCCCTTTACATTCGTCTGTGTGAGAAGAGTGCGGCACTGACTGTTACGTAGAAACAAAAAAGACGTCTCCCAGACTTGCCCGGTTTCCTCGACGGTCTCATTGCCTGTCTGGTCCTCTGATCTGCTTGCCACCCCTGATCCTTTCTCCTTCGTGAGCTGAACCCACCCTTCCCTCATCTTTGTTGACGCCGTTCCCTTTGAGGACTTGATCTCGATGCCCTTTCAGCCTTCCCACCTCTCACTGCTGGATCCCACTGCCAGGCCCATCTCCCTAAAGCAGTGCTGCATCATGCCACGTTTGCTCAGGTGACCGGTGGAGCCTGGTCTCCAGCAGGTCTTGGGACTCGCACGCCGGCTCCCGCCCCTCCCGCTCACCGTCTGTGCTTTCATTCACGGCTGACTCCTGCCCTCACCTCTTACGTGTTGTTGTCTGGCGGTGTTCTGTGGTGATCTTGGAAGCCTTTGCTGCCTCTGCCTTCCAGTAGCCTGTATATTCTCTTTTACAATTTTTGGTACTTACCGTGTGTGGGGTTTTTTTTTTCTGTTTTTTTAAAAACATTTACTTTGAATTATTTTTAATTTAAAATCCAGGAGGGAATGTCAGTCTTACAAGTTCCACAAAGGCTCATGTATCACATTGCCTTTTCTTTGGTCAGATGCATATATCATAAGTGCTCAGTCAAAATTTCCTATCCTTAGAATATTTCAAATAGTGCTCTGAAAAATAACCGTCATGATTAATTACTGTAAGAAAGAGTGCATCAGGCAGTGATTTTTTTCTCTTGGTCTTGACGAATCATCAGCTACTTTGGTTTTTGCAGCCATACATTATACGCGCACAGTATATAGATAAGCACAGCTGTTTGGGAAATAATACAAGGAATTGTTTGTTTAGATAGAAAGCATGGGACAGTATAGGTTTGAACTGAAGCTTCAGTGAGTGAATGCTGAGTAGTTGTGCTTCTTAGTTAGTTCAGAATCAGGTCACGCATACTCTACTCCCTAAGTTGACTAAGCTTTGGTGTGGGGGTGGTGCATGTTGGTGCAGACCTATGGGTACTGTTTTGGTAGGATGAAAAAAGTCACAGAGTACAGGCTCTCTTCCTATCTGGGTCGTTGTAGTTACTGCTGTCTAGTGCTGCCTTCCAGTCTGTGATCCGATTGAGGGGTGGTGGCAGCCTGGTGGGGAACTGAAATGTAGCACCTTGCTTACGGGCTTCCCAGGTGGTGCAGCAGACATAGGAGATGCAGGTTCGCTCCCTGGGTGGGGAAGATGCCCGGAAGGAAATGGCAGCCCACTCCAGTGTTGTTACCTGGAGAATCCCATGGGCAGAGGAGCCTGGCGGGCTGCAGTCCATGGCGTCACAGAGTTGGACACGACAGAGCACACACATGACCTTGCTTATGATCTGAAAGTTTAAAAGCTTTTTGGTCACTCAAGTGAACAATGTATAACCTAAGGACTCTCGGAGTTTTCATGTTTCTTGTTAGGAATGTTTCAGTTGAGAGAGTTAAGAGACATGATGTCTCCTCAGTATAACTGCTTTTTGAGTATCAAACGACTTCAGGTTATCTCGTGGTCCTGGGAGGACCAGCGCGGTTGTGTGAGCGACAGTGCTGTAGTGTTTGGGGAAGGCTTCCTCAGGGAGAGGCCGTCTGCTGACCGGGCGGGTGGCGGTGGTTTGGGGGAGGTGCTGTTTGTACTTGGTGGGGTTAAACACGAGGCCCATGCAGTGTTTCCTGACGCTAACCACCATTGACCTTCCCGGCACTTTCTGTCAAGGACCCTTCATAGGCTTTGTGAGCGTTTTGGTGGAGAACACTTCTCCACTGGGGGTGAAGGCTGGGGTTCAGTTGGAATCCCTGCAGTGCCGTTGGCCGTCAGGTCCTGAGCCCGGGCTCACCTCCTAGCAGGACCCGCTGGCGACCTCTGTGGGGAGGGCTTGTGAAGGAGAGGGCAGTTCAGTTATACACAAGTTCTTTACCACTGTGCCCAGAAACACAATGGGCGCTTCGTGAGGAAAACCTCAGGCTGTTTCCTGGGTAGAGTTGCTGCCCTTGCTTCTTTCCTCCCCCACGCCCCGCCCCCCAGACAGCTTCCACATCAGCGTGCCTTCTGCTGGCTCTTCCCCAATTGTGCATCCTGCAGGTTCAGTTCTCCAGAAAAGACAATGACATCGACAATTTTAATGTTTGGTTTCTGTTTTCTGTAATAAATTCAGAGTTCCCCCAAACACACGTAAAGTTGCAGTGAATCAAGTTTCCCCCTCCATCCTGTTCGGCCGCCCAGCTCCAGCCATGCCCGCTGTGGCCACACAGGTGCCCGTCCTCAGCTCGCCCGGGCGTCGGCGGTGCACAGGGGCTCAGCGCGTAGCTTAGCCCTTCTCCCACTTCCAGTGGCTAGAGTGCATCTTCCCACTCTTTTAACACAGTGACTCTGCCACACTTGTCTCGCTGAATCATCTTTTTCACACATTTCTGGTTAAACAGTAAGTTACATAGGAAGTGAGTCCACTATCATAGCAGAAATCATGGCATACTGTTTCTAAGCTTCTGACTCACTGGTCTCCCTCCTTGCACTGCTGGGTCGGTTTTGTTCTTTGCGGCATAACTTTAATACGTTTGGCATCCACGTCTCTCACAGCAGAACTACCCTTCATTGGAATACGCCCCCCGCCACCAGAAGTCACAGTAGGTTGGTTCAGGGCTTTCCTTTGGGTTGGGTTACACTGTTCTCACTGAGGAAGATGAGGCGGATGCCTGCCTCTCCCCCACAACCTCTCAGTTTGCGCCTCAGCTTCTTCCCTCTTCTATCAAAATAGATGAAATTTGACATTCCAGTAGTGTTTCATTTTCTGACATTGAAAGAAAGAGTTTCTATGAATCTTGCTCCGATAATAGCATATACCTGAGGTACAACCCTGGTTATTTAAAGAGAATTTACAATGTAGAACTGTAACAGATTACCTCCAAACTTAGTGACTTAAAGCAACTACCATTTTTTTCTTAAAATTATGTCTCATAATTCTGTGGGCCAGGAATTCAGACAGGGAGCTAACAGCAAGAGTGATTTGTGCCTGCTACAGAATGTCTGGACACACAGCTGGGGGCTGCGGGCATCTCTCGCCTTCCCTCTCTCTGTGTGTCTCTGGCGTGGTGTCTCCGAGGAACCGCTGTTACTGCAGGCTAGCCCAGGGGTCCCAGAGGCCCAGCGGCAAGGCTTCTTATGACCCATCTCAGCCATTCCTTCCCATCCTCCTGGTTAGGCCGGTCTCTGAAGTCGGTCCAGATCCACCAGCTGGGGAATTATATCCACATTTCCACAGGAGGAGTAGGCACAGTATTTTTGGCTGTCTTTACCACAAAAACTTCATAGGGTGGTGTTGTCATATACTGATGTTAAATTCTCAGTCTGATTTGATGAGTGTAAAAATTTGACATTACTAAGTTTAGTATGAAAACAATTTCTGCCTTTTTTTTTTTTTTTGCCTTTTTTCTTAGAATGTCTTGGTATTTTAAGATGTACAGTCTGCATTGAAGGATGAGAGAAAACGTACAGAACATTGGTAGATGTGCTGGAATAAAGTCTGTCCGGTTAGACCTTTGTTAAAGTAACCTGAGACCCACGTGATATTTGCTCTAATGATGTGTTCTCAGAGAAGGGTCTTTTTGGAACTGCCCTGTCAACTTGACTGTTTCACAGACTTTCCTCACATTTAAGAAATCTCCAGTAATTGTGATGGATCTGCATGTGTGTAAGTGAAGTCTGAGCAGTCTTTTAGAATAACCGAGTTGTGTTACATGACACGTGGATATGAGTTAACGGGGAGCATGCACACAGGTCAGAAGAAGCTTTCTGAACTCAAACGAGCTGCCTCAGTCGAAGGAGAAGGGCATGTGTACAGCAGGGTTCTTTTTGTCCCTGCGCGTATTTTTGCCAGCTTAGAGTTTTTAAACTTTGTCGTCTTCTTCCAAGAAGAGAAAAATTCTCCCATTTTTCCACTTGGTCCTGACCCTTTGTCTAAAATGGTTCTGGTGTGTCATCTGCATTGCGTTTGCATGGGCATCTGAACTTAACAGAGAATGTTGGGGGCACTCTTCCTTCATGAAGGGCCCCATTAAACCAGTGGTTCTCAGGGTTCGTGGTGCCTTCTTTGCACATGGTAAGGCACACATACCGGGGAGAGGAGGCAGTGAACCGACAGCGGTTCCTGCCAGGCCGGAAAGCCTGTAACCTCTGTAGCTCCTGAGAAGTTAGGATCAGTCTGGGTTACATTGATACAAGTAAAAATTTGCCAGTTTCTAAAATGTAGCCTAAATGACTGTATAGCAGTGATACATGCTGGGACTCAGTGTTGGGAGGAGGGGCAGAAAGCTTAATTAGTAGATATTTCATGGGTCCATGAACTTCAGTCCTTGGATAGAAATTCAGATTCCATTTTTCTGCCTACGTTGTTAAGCTAGGAGGATTTTGACTTGGTTGTTAAATTGTGTTCTTTGAAATAACTTCAGATTTTAAAAATGATTCCGTACAGCTGTTTCAGTACAAAATTTATGGAGGCAATGTGATAGAACTATTCTAAATTTTTTCGATTGTGGTGAAATATATATGAATCCTAAGTCGATTCAGTCGTGTCCAGCTCTCTGTGACCCTTTGGACTGTAGTCTGCCAGGCTCCTCTGTCCGTGGGATTTTCTAGGCGAGGATACTGGAGTGGTTGCTGTGTCCTCCCCAAGGGGGTCTTCTCGACCCAGGGCTCAGACCCAGGGCTCCTGCGTCAGCAGGCAGGCTCTTCCCTGCCGCGTAGGACAGAGGGAGCTGCCCACGTCCTTTGAGGGCACTGTTCAGTGGTGTTCACACTTCTGCGCAGCCATCGCCGCCATCTGCCTAGGGTGTTTCTTTTGTTCCAAATGGAGACCGTGTCCATTAAGCCGCTGCTCCCGTCCCTGTCTCTCTGAAGCCCCCATCAGAGCCACCGGCCTGTCTCGGCGAGTCTGACCGCCCTAGGGCACCTCATGTGAGTGGGACATTCAGCACCTGCCCTTTTGTGCCTGGTTTATTTCACTTAGCATAAGGCCCTCAAGATTCATTCATGTGTCAGGTTTACGCCATCTTAAGGCTGAGTAATAGTTGTGCGTATACCTCATTTCGTTTATCTGTTCATCCATGGATTTTTGAATAGTCCACCTTTCAGCTGCAGTGAACACTGGAGTACTAATTACCTGCTTGGGTGTCTGCTTTCAGTTCTTTTGGGCGTATCTAGGAGTGGAATTGCTGGATCATACGGTGATTTTGTTTATTTTTTTTTTTAGTAACTTTTACTGTGGCTGCACTGTATACGCTCCTACCAGCAAGGCACAGGGCTCCGCTTTCTCCCTGTCTCCATCCCCAGTACTTCTTGTCTGTTTTTTGGATAATAGCCTTTCTGATGGGTATGAAATGGTATCTCGTTGTCGTTTTACTTTGCACTTCCCTAATGAAAACTGTTCTTTCTTGCATTCATTTATTTTTAATGGTGAGTTATTTTTAATTTATGAACCACATATGAACAATATGGAATATTACTCTTAAGAAATGGTTGACCCATTCAGCTAAACTTCCAATTAACACAAATATTTAAGAGGATTACAGCACTTTATTTATATTGATTTTCAAGTATTTACAGCAGTTTTAGGCCAATGCGGTTGTATTACTTTGTAGTAAATGATTATATGATTTGGGTTGGGAAATACATGATTTTGTTATTGTCAGAAGTATTCCTATTTCTGCCTTGTTTTATTCAGTAGTATTCAAAGTTGGTGAAATGCCCTTCAAAAGCTGGATGCTGATTTAAGAGGTCAGTGCTCTCCTTCTTAAGTGTCTGCAGACAGTCTTCATCTCCTTGGGTCTCTAGAAGACTACACACCGGGAGGTGGAAGCTCATCTCCAGGGGCGTCTGTTAGGATGCCTTGCTCCCGGGAACAGAGCTGTCAGCGGACAGCTCACACTCCCTGACAGGCCGGGGTGCGTGGTCAGACCTAACAGGACGCAGGACACAGTACTACTGTGAGATAGGATTCTGGGAAAGTTTAAGGTCTTCTGTTTACTTCATTTTTTTATACAATTAAAAAATTAATATATATTATTTATTGCAGATTTGTAATATTATAATTAGCTCCTGTAACTGAGATAATTTTGGTCTGAATAGTGTTTTGAGATTCTGAACATGAAGGAGAGGATAAGGTATGCATTCTGATATAGATCTGTTATATAGCTATTTTAATTTTTTGGGTTATCCAGTGGGTTATAGTAACAATATATTGGGTTGGTCAAAAGTTTCGTTCATATTTTTTCATAACAGCTTAACAGAAAAATTGAGCTTTTTGGCCAACCCAATCCATGATGGTGTTTGAATTCTGAGAGCCATGTGTAATATTGGCAAGCTGTTTATGACTCCAAGTAGCATTTCTAGGGATAAAATTTGCTCTAGTTCACTAATGGCAGAGCACCTAGTTGATATTAGATGGTTTAGCGTTAATAATAAATTCATTGTCCACATACATGCTTGTGTAGATGTGTGTTGATGATAGCCCTAAGTGTTTTTCCTAACAAAGTGTCTTGTTAGACTATCACTAAGACAAATTAGTGAGTAAAAATGGTGTAAAAACAAAAAATACAGATGCCCTTACCTCGGGGGACTAGCATAAAGGGCACCGTCTTTTTATATGTGATCCTGGTTCACTTGGGCAAGGACTTGACGTCACTGGCAAATCTGAATAGCAGTGTGCTGCGTGCCCCCTCAAAACTGGGACAATAAATAATTAATAGGATATTACTGTTAAATGAAGATAAATACTGCCGTCTCTTTCCTGCCCTGACACTGTGCCTTTCTGCTCTTAGTGTGTAAGCACCTATTTTATCTCTAAAATTGCTGTTGAAATGACTGCTGTTAAAAGTATCCCTTTAATCTAGCTTATTTTTGTGGCGTCCATTGTCCTTAGTCTCAGATGCAGATTAACCTGTGCCCCCCTCTCTTCTAGAGTGACTCTTCCCATGGTGATTATATGCAAAGGAATGAGGCCAGTTTAGCAGAACAAGCCCCGGTACCTCATGATGGACTCACTGTGGCGCCTCACAGAGCGCAGCGAGAAGGTATGTTGTATTTTCCCTAAACTTTAAGCCTGTACACGAGATTGCAGAGTGCTCCTGACGCTGGCTCCCTCGCCCCCTGGCTCCTTGTGGAGTGCAGAAGTCTGTGGGTCCTGGGTTTGGTGCAAATGCCGGTCCTCTCGCTTCCTCGAGTCTGCGTCTGGGCTCCGACTCGGCTGCCCGGGCCTGCCCCAGCCCGAGCTTACCCTGCTCTGCCTTGTGGTCCCTTGTCTTAAATCTGGCTGCATACTTCCAGAGGGCAAAGACTCTAGCCTCTCCCCGAAGTATTAGTGCGCTGCTTCAGCGGTAGAATGCGCTGGAGGTCTGCTGAAAGACGGTTTTACTGACGTGCGCTGTAAGAGAGGCCGTTCTCACAAGCACCTGCTTCCTGCAGGGATGCAGTTTTCAAGAGGTCTGGGGGGCCGTGAAAGGACATTGCCCCCCAAGAGAGACGGGGTCACCTGTTCTCTGTGCTTTACATCTGGGGCCCATTAGCCTGCTGAGGGGCTTCGGAGGGTGCAGGGCACGTGGTGGGCCTCACACTCAGTTACAGCAGCTTTGAGTTGACGTCATTCTGTTTCCTTTTAGTTCCGGTAATAATCCTTTTCGTGTAGTGCATGTTTCTTCACAGAGGAAAAATAGGTGTGAATGTTTAAGGTTTAGAAAACGTTTACGTAGTTACTGCTTCTGTTCAAGATTACTGAATCTTGAACAGTACTCTGGAATCCTGCATGGTCTGCTTCAGCCAGGCTCAATGAGCCTGCAGTCACCTGAAGCAGACTTTGGGTTTACAGTGAAGGTCCGTTGTGGGTTTTTGTTTTTTTTTCCTTTTTTTAAGATAGTTAAAAAAAAAAAAAAGACTACATCAAAATGGTAATAATTAACTGTAAGGTGGTACTTATCGATGGTCCTGCCTATATCTTTCACTTTTAAACAAATATCTATAGTCCATGCTTTGCAGTTGTTTAATTTGAGAGTTGCAGGGCCTCTCATTATCAGCCATTCCTCACCCCATGCCCTCTGTCTTCCTCATCTCGATTCGGATAGATCACAGCCGGTAGAACATGAAGTCGAGGCCAGAGCCACAGCCACGTTCTGTGCCTACACTGCCCCTGCGGCCCCTTCTCTCAGCTTGTCCTCAGAAGTAGAGCTGCCTCATATTTCGGAACATTGATTAGTTCAGATCGTTTTTATCTAATAGCATCATCCTTCACGTGATTAAATAAAGCAGCTTTTGGAAACAGCAGGCCCCCTCCCCTCCTCCAGCCTTCATCCCTCGCAGCAGTTCTGAGCCACTGCAGGCTTCTGCAGTTGTTCATCTCCATCCTCAACGTTCTCATCCACTGAGCAAAAGGCCCAGAAGCAGGCCACCAGACACTAGACATTTGGAAAGTTAACGCAAAATTTTGGTGATGGTGTCTCCTAATTCCTGCTTACCAGCAGATCTCTGTGATCTCACGACTCCTGCTTCCTTAGCGCCCACCTTCTGTGGTCTGTGGCAACCCTACTTCTTCCTGCACGCTGTTGCTCCTTTGTATACTCTGCTCCACCTGTCTTAACTTCTTCTTTAAGGCAAAGCGAGTCCTTCCCTTGTCTTTTCCATCTCCTGTCCCCTGTGACTCGAGCAGTGACCTTGTGTTGAGTCACTTTCCTAACTTCTTCCCTGTGACCTTTATCATCTTCATTGCGATTTCTTCTCCTTATACCCTGAGCAACAAAATTTTTTTTCCTTAAGTCCTTATATTATGCTTAGTAGACTGGCTCTTTCACTTTGTAAAGAGATTTACTTGCTAAGGTGGTAACTTCTGTTGAAGGATTATGAAATGAGGACTTTGGGGATTTGCACTTTCGCTTACTTCATGAGTGAGCTGATCATCTTATCTAGTTCAATTCAGTGTGATTGTTCTTAAGCCACCAGTGTAATTTATGACCACTATTGTACAATAAATTGTGAGAAGTTTTACTGCAATGAACCATCATAATTCATTATAATGCTAAGTTTGTGTTACCATTGTATGATATTAAGGGTCACACTTGAGGGAAACAGTTTTTAAATTCTGAATTGGAAAGAAATCTTTATCACTTTCCTGTTACTTTTGAAGAGTTCCCCACCCCATTTAAAAGTTTCTTAGTTTATACCTAATCTGCCTAAATAACTGAACGACTCTGAAGTGCTGTGTTTGTGGTGATGTGAATTAACAGTTTTGAAGCGTCCTCTAGATAAGCTGCAGGCACCTCTTACTCTTTATCTTTGGTGCTTAGCAGAGTGCTTGAAATGACTTTAGGCACTCAGCACACGCATAGATGTAGAAAGAAGTTACTTGATGGATGGACAGCACATTCTGTGCTTCGGGGTTTTGGTTTTATCCCGTGATTAAGGCTGGTAGTAAAGAAGAAGATACGTAGCTTAGCCACGTGGCTGTGTCAGGTTGAATGACTGAAATGTGTGTCTAGTCTCTGTAGAACAAGTCAGCATGTTTTCTTTCTTTCAGCTGTACACATTGAGAAGATAATGTTGAAAGGAGTCCAGAGAAAAAGGGCTGACAAATATTGGGAGTACACCTTCAAAGTAAGCTACTCTCACCCAAAAAAGATACCTCACACTGTGTTCAATGATCTTTTGGAAGGAATGAAAATTGATCTTTGGGAAAACTAAATGGCAGGTTTGCTAACTTAAGAAAAGCTGTACACATGTCTGCGTTTGTCTTAATTAAGGAAATGTGCTGTTTTCAGGATATACTGCATGGTTTACCTAGTTGTAAAAAAATGTATCACATTAAGATTACTCTGACAGTTTTATTAAAAAGAAATAAGAGCCTTAGATTTAAGACATAAAAAAAACCTTCAGAAAGTAAAAGTAAACATTCAGCAGAATTTTGAAACGTCAGGATGACAGGCGTCATCTTTCGTGGTGTTCTTGTCTCTGGTGTTTCTCCTCTTCTTCCTCCAAGGCTGCTGTTTCCTGGCCCTCGTTGCCTGGTATGGTCTCTAGTTGCTCTGCTGTCCTTCCGTCCGTCACACAGTGTCTGACTGAGCGCAGAGCCCAGCGCTGTCAGTCCCCGCGGCTCCTCTTTGCCTGTGGCCTGTGCTGTGGACTCTCGTCCACGTCTCCCTCCTCCCTGCCGGGCCTCACCATCAGCCCTGCACTTCACGCCCGCGTCCTGGAGCTGCAGGGAGGAGGCCGTCTCTGTGCGCCCGCCCCTCACTTCCTTCTGGAGGAGCTGCCCACCAGACGTCAGCGGTCCTGCCTCTCGAGGTCATTTCTGATCCTCCAGCAAAAGGTCTTTTCCTCCATCCCGGGTGTGCCGCCATCATCCCTTTCTGAGGTTCTTGTACTTGGGTTACATGGTATTTCTTCCCAGAAGGCTGTCATCTCCGAGAGAGCAGGAATCACCGTCCTCTGCATCTCACCCTGTCTGACTTGCCTAGTTTTGTTGAAGAAGTTTTGGGACTGGCTTCTGCCTTCTGTAGAAGTATCCTCAGTTTTCAAATTTTAAGTCCTCATCTCCACATCTCATCTACATTTTCTAACATTTGACACCAGCCATTCTGCGCTCTTCACTTAGCTAGTCCAGCTCTCCTTTCATTGCTGGAGCTCTTAGCTCATTCCTTCCTTAAGGCCTTCGTGCTCTCTGGCTCTGAACCATCTATCTGCCCGCAGACTTAGGCCCCAGACCAGACCGACCGAGAGCCCCCCACCCAGGTCATTCTTGGCACTGCCTCATGTGCTTCCTGCAGCCCCTGCTCCGTGCCCAGTGCCCTGTCTTTGGAACCCTGATCACTGACTGAACTCTCTCTGTTCATGGGCTCTGACCCCAGCCCGCAGAGACTTCGCTGTCTGGTCCCCTCCTTATCCTTTCATAGGAACAGTGTCTGGCACAAGTAGCTGCTCAATGACCATTTGAATAATTGGAAGTAATTTAAAAGTTGTGCCCCATTAATAAGGATGTTTGTTTGAGGGTTGCTGGGTAAAATACTGGACGTGCTGTTAAGTGTTTGGTTGACTGTGGCATGCGTAGCTGGTGAGGCTGATGTGTCACATGGTTCGAGTATCCACTCGGCTCAGATGATGGTGAAGTATAAGTTACTAGTGGGCAGCGCTGAGTCCACTAAATTAAAAGTGTCCAAGAAGTAGGTGGGTGATCAATTTTAGTTCTAGCTCTTCTGCTTGCTTAGAGTTTGGATCTGACAGTTAGCCTTTTTGAGTTTTAGTTTCTCCATCAGCAAATGGAAGCAGTCGTATCTGCCTCATCCACCTTAATAGGACTTTAAAGCATTAAGATAAAGATGATGAAATCTTTTCCTAAACTATAAATTCCCATAAAAGTACAATACAGTACTACCAAAGAGGGGCAGTGAACCCAGTACTTCTCTTAAGAATGTGTATTTAATAAGTTTCAGGAGATAGAATTTTTATTTTTCTTGGGGCGTAGATCTGTACTCTCCCAAGTGTCATTTTATAGTCTTACAACTTCTCCAAAAGGAATGTAAGACATTTCCCTTTCTGAAAAATTACTAAAACATAGTCACATTTTTAGATGACATTTTGTTTTGAAAACCATGCAATTTGAAAGGAGCTACTAAAATCTTTAATTAACATGTCAATATACAATTAATTTCAACAATTTTGAAGAAATTATGGTAATAACAGATTAACTTTATATTTCTTAATTTGTTGGTCTTGATAAAGGTTTTAGTAAAGTCATCTGTTTTACACATGGCTTTTTTCTAGTCAGTTCTTGCCTCAGAAATAACTGTATAGTATGTGTTGTGTTTTTTTTTTTTCTTTTTAAATCAGGTAAATTGGTCTGATCTTTCAGTCACAACAGTAACAAAAACCCACCAAGAACTACAGGAATTTCTACTGAAGGTAAAAATATAGATTTTATTGTTAAAATGATTTTGATATAATATACAGAATCCAAAAAGTTTAGCACCAAAGTAAACACTGGGAATATGTATGTAGAGGTTGACTTATAATTCTTCATGAACATTAGCTATAGAAGAGGTCATGTTATTCTAAGCATAACTTTTCTTACCTTATATTGCCAATATAAAGAATTGAAGGCTTTCCACATTAAAAAAAATAAGGAACCTTATTATCCCTAGGTTCTTGCTGAGATGTGTGTCGCTGGTGGCTGTGTGCCCAGCACCCAACAAGGTCTCTCCTCTGAGTTTCCTAAGCTTTGACTGTTCTTTTTCTTGACAGATTTCATTTTTTAGTCATACAACTTCTCTGAAAGCTTAGATTTTTTTTAAATGTATCTATATATATAATTATTAGTCCCAAATAGATAAGTTATCCTTCAGAATCCAGTTATTAATGATCTCCCTTTAGCCAACATTTGAATACAGTGTTTGTTTTTTTTTTTTTCATAAGACCAGAGTGCCTTGTCAAGTTACATGAAATAAGTGGCAAGATAGTGCACCTAGGAACGAATTTCCCATTATAAAATATCCTTTCAAGTTTACCATAAGTCTTTTTTTCCTGTTCACCTTCCTTTTAAAACCATCTGCACAAATGTAAGCATTAACACTGCCCCCTTTGCAGCCTGTGCTCACTAGCACTGACTTTTGTGGGGGCTGATGGACGGCACTTAGTCTGCTGAAGGGTGTAAGAGTGGGGTCGGGCCTCCCGGCCCTTTGCCCCTTTGGGGGGCCGCCGGTGCCCGCACCCTGGCCCCTCCCCCGCTGCTCGTTGGCAGCTGTGTCTGGCACCTGGGTCACTCTCCTCCCCCGACAGGCGGCTCCGTGGGGGCCTTCCTCAGTGCTGTATCCACAGCGCCAGACACAGTACTTAGGACATAGTCGGAGCTTGAACTGTGTGTTGACTGCAGAGATGAATGAATTCATGAGAAGAGTTACGAAAACTAAACTGTTGGGAGGTTTTGTAAATGGTTATCCATCAGGCATCGGTGTTTTTAAAGAGCTGCTAGCATGCTGAGCTCGTCCAGGGCTGAGCTGGGGCGCCAGAGGTGGGGACTGTTCATGTAAAACTCGGGGTTTTGCCCCATTGTTCCCACCCAGCTCATTACTGGGAGTGTAGTGTTGGCAGTCTCACGTGGCCTGAGGTTCACGTGTGAAACAGGAGGCACACACGTGGCTGCTACAAAGACAGATCCCACTTTGCAGAATGCAATTTGAGCTCTGGGAAATGCTCTGTGTAACTGAAGCGCCCCTGTGTGGGTGTCTCGCCTGGTGACCTGGAGCGGGGTGAGTGCTGTGGCCCTGCGTCCCGAAGGGTTAGAAAAGGAACGGCTTTTGGGTGATTTCTGAGCAGGAGGCATTTCCCTTCTTTTCATGCCCCTGGTTTGTGATGTATTTGCCAGTGAGAGTCGTGACGCTGGCTGTGCGGTTTTTCTTTCCTAGCTTCCCAAGGAGTTGTCCTCGGAGACTTTTGACAAGACCATCCTCCGAGCCCTGAATCAGGGCTCGCTGAAGAGGGAGGAGCGGCGGCACCCCGACCTGGAGCCCGTGCTGAGGTGAGGTCTGCCTGCACCCAGCGCACCTCAGGCTGCTCATGGCTGGCCCGGGCTGAGGATGGGAGCGACATCTCTGCAGAAGTCACATTAAAGAAGTGACTTTTTCTCACACTTCCCTTTAAATCACCTTTGCTTGTTTTGCGTGGCTAGTCTGTGGCCTCAGCACCATAAATTGGGTCCGGAACACTGATTCCCAGTTCGTGGGTTTTGGGTCAGTGTCACTGTTATTTGTACCCCTAAGAAATGCAGCAGTTGTAAAGGAGCGGGAAGATGAAAGAGGGAGGAGATGAGTGTGAAAATGAGGGAGGAAAGTGTGTAAAGAGGGAGGAAATGAGCGTGTCAGTGAGATGGTGACGGGGCCAGGACAGGGCCTGGTGTCTGCATTCCCTTCCGCCTGCACTGTGGATTAGGAAGGTGAAGGTAGGGTGCAGAAACGTGCATTTGGGATGGATGGCGTCTGCCACGTCAAAATGTAACCCTGATTTCTCACTTAATTGCGTGAGTAGTTGATGGCCACTCTGTGTCCTGTTTGGGTGTAATTGCTCTCTCGTGGCCTTGCAGCAGTGATTCTGATGAGTCTGTATGCTGATTGCAAACCCCTGCCTTTTACTCGATATGACTTTACTTGTGACCAATTAGTTGCTTTGTAAACATAACTGGTAAATAGATGCCTTTGGATTTTAATCCCCAGCCTTTGGTAGAGTGTTCAGACCTGGAAATTTAGATGAGCTCCATACTCTGCATCTGTTTCTCTTCCATCTCTCCACTTCCCCCTTTGTCTTCCTGTTGAATGTTTACCTCCACGATTTGAGTTCCAGGAAGCAGTTTTGTCTAATGCACAGGCAGCTTCAGTCCATAAGGGTCATCTCTTGGTATGGTATTTGATGATTTTATAACTAATTGGAATTTTAGGTCTGAAACCTTGGGGAAACATTAAGAACTAAATTTTTGAATGAACACTTAAAGCAATGAAAAGGGATTTGTATGTTGAGCAGGGTGACAGTTTATGTGTGTGTACTATCTGAGTACCATAACCTTGAAGAATGTTGATATTTTCCAAGAGGAAATTGGAGCCGAAAGGCTACATGCCTTGTTGCGGGTGGTTCAGCTTGTAAGTGATTGAGCTGGCGGTTACATCCCTAGTAAACTTTCCATCAGACTGTGCTGTAACCCTAACCCTTTTGTAGGGAAGACCTCCACTTGGGATCCCCTAATGACATCAACACAACACAGGGAAAGCTGTTTTTAAAGGTGATGGCTTAGACTCGTAGTGTGGTGCACACCGAGGTGGCTCGTCAGCCACGCATGCCTTAGTCTGCAGCAGTACTTGTAACTGACCTGGCGGCATCTTGTAGTGTCCAGGACTCCCGCATCCCAAACTTCCCAAGTCTCTATTTTCAGGGAGTGGGACGGTTCCTTCATGGTGCAGCCACATGTGAAAGCACCACCTGTGAAGAAGGGTAAAGAACCTGCAGTCATTTTTCTGAGCAGAAAGGTGACTGTTAATAATGCGTGTTGGGTCAGAATTGAAACCTTATCACTAGATTATATAAAATTGAAAATAAGCCTGTTTATTAGATTCTCGTAAATAATTCTTTTATTCCTTTTCTCCTATGGGGAACACATTAGCAAACAAATATTTTCTTCCTCAGGAAAACAAATTTTTTGTACCTGAATTAAACTGCCACTTGATTTGTTTACCATCTCACCCATCTTGTGGGTTTATTGCATGAAATTAACCAATCTCTTTTCTTTTTACATGCAGGCAGCTATTTTCAGCTTCATCACAAGCTTTTCTACAGAGTCAGAAAGTACACAGCTTTTTTCAGTCCATATCATCCGACCCTCTACACAGCCTCAGTAAGTGTCTCTGCTCCTCTGAAGAAATCTGACATTTTTCTGGCTTGGATTTCTTGCTTTACCAGCCATCTTGTTTGTGGGATTGTCATTTTACTTAAGGTCTAGTAGCATACAAATTAGAAAAATTGGTAGTTTTTAGTGAATTTTCACTGCAGTTTTAAAGAAAGTAACTTATAAAAGCTAATGTCAGAAAACAGTAATGACCCGTATGTGAAAAAGATTCACTTTGCTGTACAGCAAAAACTAACAGCTAAGTCAGCTGTACTGTAATGAAAAGTTTTTCGAAAAAAACACTAGCATCACAAAACGGGCCAAGTATCCCAAACTTGTGGGCCTTCTGGATCCTCAGGCCCCTTAACAGACCTGACGCACAGGTCGCAGAGACACTCCAGTGCAGCCTGGATGATGAGTAACCTCTGGCCTCTGCCCCTGTTCCTGTAAGGACCTTCCCAGCCTCCCAGGCTGGAAACTCCGGCCTCACCCTCATCACATTTCCCCTTGATGTCCCGTCATTTAAAGACCAAGCCACACCAGACAAAGGGCACCTTCCTTCTCACCCTTCTCACCAGTCCCATTGCCAGGCCTTTTCTTCATGCGTAGACTGCACAGAGCCTCACTTCTCTCCGATCCTAGCTCTCACTCCGTTGTAACCTGCCCCAGGATGATCCTGATCCTGGACTTGGTGATCCTCTTGTTGTTCCATTGTCAAGTCGTGTCCGAGTCTGTGACCCCACGGACTGCAGCACGCTAGGCTCTCCTGTCTTTCCTTCTCTCCTGGAGTTTGCTCAGACTCATGTCCATCGAGTCAGTGACGCTGTCTAACCATCTCATCCTCTGTTGCCCCCTTCTCCTTTTGCCTTCCATCTTTCCCAGCATCAGAGTCTTTTCCGATGAGTCAGCTCTTCACATCAGGTGGCCAGAGTACTGGAGCTTCTGTTCATCCTCTATTCAGAGCTTTAAACATCTGCTGTGCGGCTCAGGCCCTGTCATGAGCATCCTTGAGCCTCCTCTCCCAGGCTTAAAGGCTTGGCAGCCACTCAGCCATTCCTTATTCTGGGGTCTTGCTCTGTTGCACCCTTTTGTCAAAATCAGTTAAGATCACACCTGTTTTTTAGGATCCAACTGAAATATCCACGTCACGAGGACTCCCTAGTTTTCTTGTACGCTTCTGTGGTTTGGTTTTGCCCTCATGTTTCAGCACTCATCACAGTCTGCTTTGCGTTTAGTTTGTACACATCTGAGCTGCCTTTCTAACAAATATTTTGCCAGTAACATCAAAAGTCAGTGCTTTCTTCTTGAACCAAGTGTGATTTTTTAAATGAATATCTATAAATAGCATCTGTTTAACTCTAAAGAAGCACTGAAGCCTGAAGGTAAACTTTCAGATTTTAGTAAGGCTGCCTAGGGAGATGTGCTCAAGTGAGGAGTGCACACGAAAATAAGAGAAAACTCATCTGGAGAGTTGGGCATTTCGTAAAGAAGATGAGCAACGCTAAAGACGCTGGCAGATTTTTAAGATCTCAAATTGTGTGAAATCAAAATAGTGTATTAAAGGACATGTTTTGAAATTGTGGAAAATCTCAAGTTATTTCACCAAAGAACATATTGTTGGCAAAGTTCATTTTGTACCCACTCCTTTAAGAAAGGGCTTCTTTAGTGGCTCAGATGGTAAAGCATTCACCTGCAGCGCAGGAGACCTAGGTTCAATCCCTCTCTCGGGAAGATCCCCTGGAGGAGGAAATGACAACCACTCCAGGATTCTTGCTTGGAGAATTTCATGGACAGAGGAGCCTGGCGGGCTGCAGTCCGTGGGGTTGTATAGTCGGACATAACTGAGCGACTAACACACACACTTTTAAGAAAAGACAGTTCCGTACTCCTCCCGCCTCCCTGAATTAGCAACATTGCACATTTTGACATCCGAGAAAACAGATGGTAGACCCCTGACTGACTTAAAGTGGTTACCTCTGCAAGCCCACTGGTCTGTCTGTGATGGAGAAGTGCTCCAGCTGATACAGTGTGTTCAAGGGCCAGTGCTGACCCACGGGCGCGGACCCCTCGTCCAGAAGAAGAGTGGGAGCAGCGGAGGCGTCGCGCGGCACTGGCAGCGACCTGATGTTGCCGCATCGCACTGTCTTTCATCAAAGGAGCGTCACGCTGGAAATCCTCAAACAAAAACCTGGTGCACGCAGATGTTTGAGAAGCACTAGCCTGGTCCATCTCCTCCCTGTGCGCCGGGGCACACGGGCAGGCAGATGTGCACCCAGCTGCTCCAGTGCTGTGGCTTCTGTGGAGAGCTGGCTGCAGGGTTCAGGGCCCCCACTCCCAGCCCAGGGTCTGTGCCACGCCCCCTTGCTTCTTCAGCGTGCTAACTACCCGAGATGTTCTCTTTACCGTTAACTCTCAGCTCTCATCTTCTGCGGGAGAAAAGTAATCATTACACTTGTTTATCTCGCTGTTACAAGTTCCCTAAACGTTAATGATATTTAATATTTCCCACAGATAACTTACAATCCTCTCTGAAGACCTCTAAGATGTTAGAACACTTGAAAGAAGACAGCTCGGAAGCGTCAAGTCAAGAAGAAGGTAAATGTTGATTCCCTGGGATAAGTCATTCTGCCCGGTATTGTCGGAGGGGTAGGTAAGCAGACCGCCGGCACAGACCAGGGAACCGAGAGACAGGTGTGGGACCTGGGGGTGTGACACGCGGCATTTCGGAGGGGGGGCAACGTGTGTGTAGTGAGTGGCACTGGCTGGCTTTCCAGTTGGGAAAAACTGTATAACTGGATCCCTGCTTCTGTCGTGAACAGCACATTCTATGTAACATACATAAACTTAATGTAAAATATAGAACTTGAGTTTTTAAAGGTTAGTACTCTGGGACAAGAAGGCTTTCCGGACGAGACAGAGCAGCATCACCATAGGGGAGATCTTTCTGTTCTAAGTTAAAGCTTAACATGTGCCAGAAAGCCACACAGACGACATTTGCAAGGTATTTACAGGTAAAAGACAGCCAGACTATACGGTCTTCTAAAAAGTCATTGAGAAAATCAGTCTGGTCAACAACATAGGGAAAGAGAAAAATAGGTAATTCACAGAAGAACCTTGAATGGTTCGGCCCCCTTAGTAGTCCAGAAAATGCAAATGAAAAACAATGAGAAATGATTTCAAACCCATCAGATTGGCAAACCATTTTCAAGTTTGGAAATTATCAAGGATATGAAGTAAGGGGAATGCTCACCCACTGTCAACAGGGATTTAAATTGGTGCAAGTATTTTGGACAGAAACTCTACGCTGTCGTGCAGTTGGAGGTGGTTGGTGCTGCTCCCCAGCATTTCTACTTCTGCGAACATTGCCGGCTATGGGCTCAGGGCAGGACTCGGGCCTGCTCGGCCCGGCAACCCATGGGGGGACAGCAGAGCCGTAAGTGGCACCCAGACGTTTCAAACGTTAATAAAGTTATGAACAGATTGAGGCACATTCATGCTAGGTGGCAGTTAGAATAAAGGATGTTTATGGTTTAGTCAAGCATGTAGCACCACTGTGTTTGTGAATGCACACATGGGTAGTTAAAAACACACACCAGATGATTTCTGCTAACCTCTGTTGGGTAGGGACTGGAATGCAATGGAGGGAGGCATTTAATTGTTCTCGGGATGTTTCCTTTCTTAATAAAAAGAGGAAAATACAGAGATATCCAGGAGGTGGATACATGGGTGTTGGTTTTATTAATATGTATTTTTTGATATTTGAGACACTTCTCGTTTTAATGTTTTTTAAAAAAAAGCCTGGAAGGGGAGCATATGTAAACCCATGGTGATATGTCATTGTTTGGCAAAACTAATAAAAAAAAAAAAAGAAAATATACTCAAAAAAAAAAAAAGCCTGAAATTCAATGTTGTGGTTTTGCAGTTTAATGCTCATAGTCAACTTTCATAGTTTCGGACAGATTTGATCTTGCTGTTAGGTGAAACGTATTTGAGAGGGTATTTAAGGAAGTTCAGTCACTGACTGTGTCTTTGAAAAATTGTTTCTTTGAGGAGTTTTCCATGCGGTTGGAAGCGCTCTAAGTGGTCTGTCAGCAGTGTCAAGGTCGTAAATCAGTTGTGGCCTCCGTGTGGATTTGGCAGAGGGTGTGGCTAATGAACTGTTTTTCCTCCACTCTAGATGCGTTACAGCACGCCGTAACCCACAAGAAGCATGCCGGCAGAAGCCCCCTTGTAAAGTAGGTGTCTCTTCCTGAAACTCGAAGGACTGTGTGTGTTTTGAAGTCAGCGTTGTGCTTACTTACTGATAGATTTAGCTATGTTCTGCCATCTTACTGTTTGCTTGTTATTTGTATCAGCCTTTCCGTTTCCTTCTCTCTCCTTGCTTTCGGGTGCTTTTTTAAATTCTGCTTCTCTCTCGTATTGGCCACGACAGTTCTGCTTACCCTGTCTTCCGACTTGCGGTGTCACCTGGCGGTTTTGTTCGACAGTGGCAGCTCAGGGAGGTCCAGAGCAGTTGTGCTTGTACCACTTCCCACTCGAGGACCTTGCATCCCTGTCGCTTCACTCGTCTCCTCCCAGCTTACACACTGTACCTGTCAGATATCTTAATTCTCTTTTAAACCTCATGAAGCCTTTTTTCATTCATCATTTAGATGCCACCATTCCGTTGTTCTTCAGTCCTTCCTGTGTGTCTGAGCACCCTTCTAACTGAAGAACACTTGAGAATTTCGTATCATCGTCTGCCAGTGATGAGTTCACTTTGTTTTTCTCAAGAAGACATGTCTGTCTCGCCTTACTTTTGAAAGACATTTTTGCAGACAGGACATAGGGCTGCAGGTGGTGATTCACTCTGCCCGCGCTCCGAGCGCCCGATCGCTGTCTCCAGGCCTGTGCCTTTGGCCCCTCACCCCACCTCCTCTCAGCCGGGTCTGACTCCTGCCGCAGAGCACCTAAACTCGTCTGTATACCTTCCGACCCCCTTCCACAGCCACTGCCCTCCCCAGGCTCCTGCCGCGCGCGTGCCTGTCGCCGCCTTCTCCTGGGGCCCTGCGGCCCCTCTGGGCCTGCATGGCCCTGAACCAGCCAGCACAGAGTGGGAAGTTCATTTGCCCAGGGCGCCACCCTCCCTGTGGGGAGCTCCAGTTCCTGCCCCTGGGGAGGTAGCTGCAGGGGTCCCAGGGGGCTTGAGCCTCTGCAGCTCATGGCGGAGGCCGCAGTGACAGCCCCTCAGGCCGCCTTCTGCCCCTCCCTTCTGACTTGCCCCACTCCCTGCTCCTGCTTCCCAGACGCCCGGCCGTGTCAGCCGCGTCACCCAGATTCTGCTTCTGGGGGGAGCTCAGGACCGCAGGTACCCGTGTCTCTATCCTGTTACTCTGAAAGTTAGGGTGCTTTCCCACGTCCGGACTGTGCGTCTTGAGTTTTTTTGGCAGTTCCCTGTAGTAGTGTGCGGCTTTCTGTGAGCAAGTCTCCTCTCGAAGCTGACGCCTGACGCAGCTCCGTTTCAGAGGCGTGCAGGGCTGTCTCTGTCCACATGCGGCTCCTGCCTGTCCTCGTGTCCCTTTTCCGTAGCCGCGGGTGCTCACAGTCAGACTTCTCACCACATCCCATGTGCTCTCTCAAACTTCTTTTGTTGCCACATTTTTCCCCTCTCCACGCCCCAGTCTGTTTTGTCATGACCAGATTTCCTCTTCACTGATTTTTTTTCATCTGTTTCCATCCATTGAATTCCTAATTTTTGTGTATTTTACAGTTCTAGAATTTAAAGTTGATTCCTTTTTCTGTTTTCCAGTATTCTTCCAAAATCCTGCCATCCTGCAGTTCTTGACCAGTGTTGGCACGGGCGGTTCAGAGTCCGTGTCCCGCAGCTTCCTGCTCTGGATTCTCTTTGAGTCTGTTTCTGTGGCCTGTTCCTCTTGATTGCCAGTCACATTATGCTGTCCCTCCCCTTGCCTTGGACACACACACACAGTCCATAGCGATTCTCAAGATTGGGGTTAGCACCCCAGCTGTAAGCCGTGTGGAATGAGTCCAGAGATAAGACTGTGCCTTTGTCAAGCTCCTCAGAGACAGGTCTTAGTTAATAAATAGGTAACAATGCTATGCCCTGGCTTATTTTTATAGCTTACTTTTTTCCTTGGAGCTCTTGCAAGGCATTCTGTAAAAGACCTAACGCGCTGAAGAAAGCGTTGCCGCCGTGGGGTCTTTGAGGACAGAGCTTCACGCTCGCACCAACTCTTTCTTTTGCTAGCGCTGTCAGTACAGGTTGTTCCCCGGTGGACGGGCTCCCCGTGCAGCATGCTGAGCAGAATGGAGTCGTGGACTGGAGGAAGCCAACCTGTGCCGCCGTTCATCGCCAGGAGCAGTGTGTGGCCTTAGCTGACCAGGTACGGGGCGGTGTCGTCTGCTGCCATGCCAGTCGGGCGGTGCTACTGCATGCGAGCCCAGTTCTAAGCTCTGTGAGGTAGTGTGTCTGGTGAGAAGACCTGAAGGAGCGTTTGGTTGTAAGACTTTGAAGTTAATTCGTATACATGACCTAAGCTCCTCTGGGACCTGAAGGAGTGTATTTCTATCACTTTTATTACTCAGAAATACTAGTACATTTTATTGTGGTGATGCTGGAAATGTTTCACCAGGGATACACCATTCTGCCACGTTTCTTGCTTGGAAAGAATCATTCACATTTTGGTCACAGTCTCGCCTTGGAGATGTGAACTTTGAGAAGGCTCCTCCCTCTTGAGTTGTTGGGCCAGTTTCCCAGCACTCCCAGATGTGACTAGGAAGCACTCGCTTTTCAAGCGTTGGTGTAATCAGTGAGCCGAGTGCTCCCCAGTGTGTTCAGGCGACACGGCACCACGAATACAGGGGCGATGCTTACTGGGACAGCTCTGGAAAGAAGAGCTGTTTCTGTTTCTCTAGAAAACGGGTCTGTATCACTGTAACACTCAGGTCCAGATGTGATCCTTTACTGGGATGTGTATTTATGAACTGAAGCACTAAGACGTACCTTGAGAAACTGTTGTTAAAGCCGTGCCTACCAGTGGCTGACTCTCAGGTCCATTTGACGATCGTTTTCCTGCATCTGCTTCAGAGCCTGCACATTTTCTTCTGAGGGTTGACACACTCAGAAGAGTGCCGACCTGAACCTGACGAGGAGACTAGCACACCTGTAGCAAACACCAGTTACTTGACTGAGTTTTTAGTGACAAAAAGGAAACACATCCACTTTATTAATAAAAGCAGAACACAGAGTCGGTGTTTTTCTCATGATTAAGCATTTGTCAAAAATATGCAGATTTTAGTGGATCAAGTAGATGACTTCAAAAAAGACTGGAAATAAAAATGTGTTCAAGCGTACTACTGGGATTGTGCCGTTTCGATGTCTTGCATCAGAATAAGAGGATGCCTCCTTTGAGTGTGGCCGTGCTTTGGTACCAGTTACTTTTTTATTCTTTTCCGTAGCATTCAACTGAAAAACGAAGTTTATCTTCAATAAGTAAGAAGAAAGGAAAACCACAAATAGAAAAGTAGGTTTAAATTAATGTTTCCAGTAATAGAAATTGGCCAGACAACATTTGATAATAGACCTGTCTAGTTTATGTGGTACAAATAGTGTTTTTCCATTAGTTTTCTTTTTCTTTTTACTCTGGACTTCTCTTTTTTAGCTCTAGATAGTCAACACGTGCACATAGTAAAGATAAGGCTGTCGTCACGTGTCATGCTCAGTTTGGAGTAGCGGAGCTTCCAGCCCTGCACGCTGAAGAGTGGGTCTTGCGCTCACATCATACCTTACTAAACATTCTTTTTAACTATTGAAGAATCGAGGGGATTTTATTGGTACTGCACTTAATGTGTTCTCTAGGGATGGTTAAAGGAACGTTGCTGACGTGTACGCTTTTGGCTTAGGGAGAGAGTTAAGAAGCCTGACGGTGGATTGAATAGCAGAATAAATGGTGTGCGAGTCTCCGCTCTTCCGCATACCCACAGCGGTTCTGTGAAAGGTAAGGGAGTTTCCCTTTGAATTACACATCACCTACATATATTTAGCAGGGCACCTGTCAGAGTGGGTGTTGAGCTGCTGGGTCAAAGCCTCCCATACATCTTCCCTGCAGTGACGTGAGTAGTAATTTCTGAATGAACTCCATGAATCCTCCAGACGTATTTAATGCAGGAAATTGGGTCCGCCCTCAGAGGTGGAAGGAGCCGCAGCTCCACTCTGGCCCTGTTCCTCCCCAGTGGCAGAGGCCTCATCACGGGTGTCCTCGTCAGCCGCTCCCTGCTCCAGAGCAGAGGCCGCACGACCTGAGGGCTCTATCCGGCCTCACAGAAGCCTGTGGTCTTGTGTTTAAGTCATCTTAAAAAATCTTACTGACTCCTTCAAGCTTTAATGACCGTCCTTTGTGGAGCTTTATGGGAGTCACAGGCTGAAATCAAGATTGTCAGGAGAAATATCAGCAACTTCAGATATGCAGATGACACCGCTCTTAAGGCAGAAAGTGAAGAGGAATTAAAGAGCATCTAGATGAAAGTGGAAGAGGAGAGTGAAAAAGCTGGCTTGAAACTCAGCATTCAGAAACATGAGATGATGGCATCCTGTCCCATCTCTTCTTGGCAAATAGAAGGGGGAAAAGTGGAATCGGTGACAGCTTTTTTTTCTTGGGCTCCAGAGTCACTGCAGACAGCGACTGCACCCATGAAATTAAAAGACGCTTGCTCCTTGGAAGAAAAGCTGTGACCAACCTAGGTCAGCATATTAAAAAGCAGAGACATTGCTTTGGCAACAAAGGTCCATCTAGTCAAAGCTGTGGTTTCTCCAGTTGTCATGTGGATGTGAGAACTGAACCATAAGAAGGACCTTGGGAAGACTGAGCACTGAAGTATTGATGCTTCCAAACCATGGTGTCAGAGAAGACGCTTGAGAGTCCCTGGGACTGCAGGGAGAGCAGAGAAACCCGGGGGGCCCACTCATCGGAGCACCTTCTCATGTGGGAGCGCTGCAGTGTCTGAGGTTCCCGTGCTGATGGCAGCTGGAGGAAGGGGGCGCTGCCAAGGCAAGGGGGACAGGTCTTCTCAGGGGACGACCACAAACAGCTCCTGCCGGACTCCCTGTCTGTCTCCTCCTGGTTCATTCTCCGCGCTGCTTCTAAACCACGAGCCAAATGAGGTCATGTAGAGTTAAGATTCCCATCAGGTGTATGCCCCCGCTCATAACGTCACCTGGTCTCATATGATGTGGGAACTACATCCAAAAAGTCGGGAGCAGTCTCCTCCCCTCTAGCTTCATATTCTCAGAGCTGCCATGGACTTTGATCTCAGACCCGTATAGGTTTGCATCTTCACCACCCCCCAAGTTTCTTAAGTTTGTAAAGGAATAGTATCCACCTCCCCAGATTGCAAGACTTAAATGTGACAACACATGGAGAGCATGCATCAGGGACCAAAGTGTTCCGTCATGTAGTCCCTCTTGCCTCTTCTAATAAGTTAGAGGAAAACGTATGCTGTCCAGGTTAAGAACTTTTGATCATCGATCAGACTCTTAATTCCTTTCTTTATTTTCAAGTGTTATGAAAGTACCACCTCAGGATTTTTAATCCAAGATTAACTTTGTTCTGTCTATCTTGTTCTCTCTCTATGCCACTGATTCATATGTGTGTATATATTTCTTTATTTATAGAGTAAAAACTATAAATAAAAAACACTTCTGTACAACTGTTGTCAGATGTAGCTCAGATGTTTGCTGACTGCAGGTTAAAGGTGAAATCCTGTGTTTATTAATCCCTTTGAAATACTGAGGAATTACCTTTAAGATTTTTTTAACAGAACAAACACACATTTAGTAAATGTAGATGCTATATTGAAGCTGAAAATATTGGGTCCTCTGATTCATGGAATATCCAGATTTTTAAATAACTCAGTTTGAGACAAGTGTTTGTAACTTAAAACTTAACTTCTATTTTGGGTAAATACATTTATGTAGCTCAAAATTCTGAAGGTACAAAAGGGAACAAAATCAATCCCCCCAGCCCCCCTGTGTGTTTTCTTCTCCCCAAAGCAGTTGGTGCTGTTTATCACCTGTATTTTCACAGATTCTGCTTTTTAAAATCTCAAGCTTTAAATCTCTCTACTAAGAGAAGTATGCCTCATCTCACTTACAGTATTGAGGACTTGAGCCAATTGCGTCGCCCATGTTTCTTCCACCCCGTTCTTCTGTTGGCAGATTGTGGCACTGAAAATCTGGGGCTGACCTCTCAATTGTTTAGATCAGAATGATGCAAAGACCTTCATCTTCCTTTGATGACTCATTGTGTGTCTGTTGTCTGATGTATCTGGATGGTTCTTAAGTCTGTCTAGCTTCTTTTTGTCCATAAATACTAATAACTAGATTTTTATTGTTAGGACTGTGGCTAGTGTAAGTTTTTCCTCTTTGTCATCTTAATAACATGGCACCTCATCCCATCAGTTCATGGCAAAGAGAAGGGGAAAAAGTGGAATCAGGGAAAACAATAAGTAAAAAAATGTATCAGTTCAGTTCAGTCACTCAGTTGTGTTCGACTTTTTATGACCCCATGAATTGCAGCACACCAGGCCTCCCTGTCCATCACCAACTCCTGGAGCTTGCTCAGACTCATGTCCATCGAGTCAGTGATGCCATCCAACCATCTCATCCTCTGTGGTTCCCTTCCCCTCCCACCTTCAATCTTTCCCAGCATCAGGATCTCTTCCAATGAATCAGTCCTCTGCATCAGGTGGCCAAAGTATTAGAGCTTCAGCTTCAGCAGCAGTCCTTCCAAAGGATATTCAGAATTTCCTTTACAGTTGACTGGTTTGAGCTCCTTTCAGTCCAAGAGACTCTCAAGAGTCTTCTCCAACACCACAGTTCAAAAGCATCAATTCTTTGGCACTCAGCTTTCTTTATAGTCCAACTCTCACATCCATACTATTGGAAAAACCATAGCTTTGACTAGATGGACCTTTGTTGCCAAAATAACGTCTCTGCTTTTTAATATGCTCTGTAGGTTGGTCATAGTTTTTCTTCCAAGGAGCAAGCGTCTTTTAATTTCATGGCTGCAATCACCATCTGCAGTGATTTTGCAGCCCAAGCAAATAGTCTGTCACAGTTTCCATTGTTTCCGCATCTATTTGCCATGAAGTGATGGACTGTATGCCACAATCTTCGATCTTCGCTGTCTGAATGTTGAGCTTTGTATCTCCGTTTAAAAGGGCAGTGTGTAGGATAGTCTTGGGCATGGTTAATCATCTTTGCCTTCCTCACCTTCTGAGTCCAGAGGATCACATTTCTTGTTTATAAAAATTCCAAAGACTCCACACAATTCTAAAGCACCTGGATTGTCAAAACCAGGAAATTATGTTCACTACAGATTTAGACTTAAGTATGTATTTCTTTGAAAATTGTGAATTAATCTATGACAGTTCAGTGATTAAAATATTTACTAGCTATATAATGTAAAGAAAATAATAAAATAAACTATTTCATTCTGAGAAATAGCTGCCTCGCCTTTTTTTTTAAACATTCTGTGACGTATCAACGGTGTCACTGCATGTGAGTGAGCTCACTCTGCCCAAGTGGTTTGTTGGTGGTGGTTTTTTTTTCTTTTTCCAGTCCACCTGTTTCTGCTTAGAACTCAGGGGCTACTCAGTCTCCTTCATGGGAAGCAGTTCAATCTTTTCAGATATTTAGGCATGGAAATTCTAACTTGAAGGCATTTTTGGCAGTCAGTTGTATTCTTGAGTTTTTTTTTTTTTTAAGAAAGAATTTTATAGTATACTCTGAGGAGTTTTATTTGACTTAAGAAGTGGCTCAATGTGGTAATATTAGGCAGACCCTAGAAAGAACATTAATTCTGATTTTTAAAGTCAGTAAGATTGACTATTTTTTCTGCCTTTGTTTTAAGAATGTATCTCAATTATTTTCAGTTAAAACTGTGTTCCAGTAATAAATTTTTACCTAGGTCAAGGGCACGTTTTTATTACATAATTATAGAAAAACTGAAAAAAAATTACAATTGTAATTTTTGATGGTTCAGTTCAGAAATTTATTTAACTGAACAATTCTACTTTTTAAAAAATCATGTAATTTTCAGATGTGAGTTTGGACATTGGATCTGGACATGACACATGTGGAGAGACATCTTCAGAGAGTTACAGCTCTCCTTCTAGCCCCCGACATGATGGAAGAGAGAGTTTTGAAAGTGAAGAAGAAAAAGACAGAGGTTTGCTCTTTGGAAGGGTATGGGGGAGTCAGAGGGAAATGTGTACTCTTAAAATCTGTCAAACATAACTTTTTATGGTACTGAAAATGTCCTTATTGACTTTAAATTTAATTGGTATAATAGGTGTCTTAACGACTATTGACTTAGCAGTCTCTAGTGATGTTGATTTTTAAAACCTGTTTCACTGCAAACGCTATTAAAGAGAAAAGATGGAGTCATAACAAAGTAGAGTCAGTGATTGACATTGCACATTGTTAGGTGTACAGTATTTATGATTGTTATGTCTTCCTCATTGACCGTTTTTATTGTCATGAATATCTTTGTCTCTAATGACAGGTTTTGTCTTAAAGTCTGTTTTATCTGGTGACAATGCTATATCCACTTCAGCTATCTTTCGGGTGTTGGCAGGGTACCTCTTTTCCCATCCTTTTACTTTAAACGTGTCTGTGTCTTTGATTCTAAAGTGTATCCCTTAAAGACTCCCTAGAGTCGGATCATGGGTTTTTTTAGGCCATTTTGCCCATCTCTGCCATTTGGCTGGCTTGTTTCTGTATTTCAGTTTGCTCTGATTACTTCGAAGGTAGGATTTACGTCTGCCATTCTGTCTGTTGTATGCACTGCATCTTCAAATGCCCCTTAAACGAAAGCGCAGAGTCAGCCAGAAGCCAGAGCTGAGAGCAGCCGGGGGTCTTGACAGGCCGGGCCTGCAGCCCTGCGAACGGGAGTGGCCGTCTCGAGCCCCGGGGGCCGTCTACGCTCGTCAGAGCTTCCTGTGGTCATTGCGCTCTTCAGTGTTCCCTGTTAAGTTGTGTGCTCAGACTCCCGCCAGTCCCAGCAGGCAGTGCTGCCCAGGCGGCCGTGTTGCTAGACAGTCGCCACTAGTGGTGACAGATGCCCGGTGGGCGAGCAGCTGCTGGCAGGGCCACTCACGCGGTCTGTCACTCAGTCATGTCCGGCTCTCTGCCGCCTCCCGGACTGGAGCCCACCAGGCTCCTCTGTCCATAGGATTTCCCAGGCAAGAAGGCTGGAGTGGATTGCCATTTCCTTCTCCAGGGAACCTTCCCAACCCAGGGATTGGACTTGGGTCTTCTACATTGCAAGTGGCTTTGTTGGTGGTGGTGGTCATAATGGGGTTTTATTAATAAGATGTTACACTTTTCAAAGTCAGCTCAGAAAAGGAAAACCTATCTCTAAATTGCTAGATGAGTCCTTCTAATGAATGCTCAGAAAACCATTTGAGATCAGCTAAAATCATGGAGCCATTTGCTATGACTTAAGATGATTTAAACAAAGCCCAGTTCAATTAGAAATTTAACTGATCATCTGAAAAATGTTAACAGCTCCTTTTGAACTTAAATATTACTTTTTAACTCTTACTTTTGTGAAGGTACAGATTAAGTTACTAATTGAATACTTTTTGTTTTGCAGAGTTTAACAAGGAACTCCTCAGTTATTAAGGGGAGCTTATAATAGAACCATTTATTCATAAGTTGAATCTCTTCTCTCTAATAAAAATTATTACTGAGTTAGTAGTATTGTTGTTTGCATTCTGTATCATGAAACAGGTTCTATTTAACCTTTCTCCAGGAAGCATGATTTGTTTTTAGAATTGTTTCTAAAAGTTTTAGCTTCTTAGCTGAATATAGCTAGTTACTACCTTAATAAATATAAGCATTTTAAGTACATAATGCAATTCTGCTTATATTTGTGAGCAAAAAGATGTTAAATAAGGTACTGCATTTAATTGGATGGTCTCCATACACAGTACTGCAGTCTCTTGGCTTATGATAAACAGTGTGAATCAGATCTTGTATTTTGTCCCCTTTACACCAGAAACCAAGAAACCCAGGGGAAGTCCATATTGGACTCGTTTCCGTCCACAAGCTAGAGCGTACAGGAAGGACGCACGGGGCAAAGCCGCGCCGCGCCTGGCTGCGGCGCCAGGAGGGGCTGCGGCGCGCCCAGGCTCCCCTTCCCCCTCGTGTTCTTGCGTTTGGTTTATGGCTGTGATGGTAGCTTGGCATTTCTTTCTCTCACGGAAGTATTTAAGAGTATTCCACCCTAGGAAAACTGTCTTCCCTTCTCTATCTCTAGATGTTTACATCAAATATAGTCTTGATTGAACTCCTTTAAATTGTATAGTTTAAGAGAGACAAATGTGAAGAACTCGGGTTTGGCAGGCAGTACAACATATAAATGAAATGAATTGCCTAAAATTGATTAAAGGTTAAAAAATGCCTGACCCTTTTGTAATAAAGGTCTGTGCTTTATACTGAGCTTCATTCAGTCTCCATTAACCTTTGGTTTCTTATCTCTCCAAGGATTTTTTTAAGTTTAAGATTTTGTTTTTTTAGAGCGGTTTTGTATTTCCAATGAAATTGAGAGAAACACAAATTTCCTGTGTAGTCCCTCTTCTCACATGGTATCAATATCACTCACTAGAATGGCACATTTGTTTATCGATTTTCCTCAGAGGGTGCACTGACTTTGACACGTGATCCGTTTAAGGGCGCAGTCCTGGCGGTGTACCTTCAGTGGCTCTGGGCAAATGTGTCATGATACAGATTCAGCGTTACTGCATCGTACAGTGTTTTCACTGTTCTTGAAAATCCTCGCTGCTCTGCCTTGTCATCTTTCCCCCTGCGCCCTCACCCCTGGCAACCACCAATCTTTGTGGTCTCCTTGCTGCTGCTAAGTCTCTCCAGTCGTGTCCCTCTGTGCAGCCCCACAGACGGCAGCCCACCAGCCTCCGCCGTCCCTGGGATTCTCCAGGCAGAAGTACTGGAGTGGGTTGCCACTGCCTTCTCCATTTAGTCTCCTTATTGTCTTGCCTTTTCCAGAATCTCCATATTTTTCAAATAAAATCCATAGAAAGCCAAAAATTAAAAGAAGGTCAGCCCAGTCGTCAGGAAGCTGAGGGGGCCACATTGATTGGTTTTAAAAGTCAGATATATCTTTAGGTATACTTAGATGTCATTTCTAGCAGGATGGACCGAGAGGATGCATGTGTTAACATGAGTTTGCGTCTGTTTCCCTCAGACACGGACAGCAATTCCGAGGACTCTGGAAATGCCTCGACAGCCAGGTTTACCAGTTACGGTCCTGTCGGCCAGACAGTCACGGTCAAGCCGCCGGTTCAGATCGCTTCCTTGGGGAACGACAGTGCAAACCTTTTGGACGACCCCTTGAGCTCAGCCAAGTATCAGCGTATTTCCTTCATGCCAACTCTACACTGTGTCATGCACAACGGTGCCCAGAAGTCGGAGGCCGTGGTGCCTCCGCCCAAGTCTGCTGATGGCAAGACGATCGGGCTGGTCCCCGGCCCTGTGGCGCTCTCCGCCCTCCGGGAGCCCGCGGACCCCGCGCCCCTGGGCGCGCTCGGGCCGGCAGCGTCCAGCGGGGACTCGGAGAAGCCGCTGGAGCTGCTGGCGGCGCCGCTGCCGCTGCCCTCCGGCTTCCTCCCGCACGGCGGCGGCCCCGCGCTGCACCTCACCATCCAGAGGCTGAAGCTGCCGCCGGGCCCGCCCGAGAGCTGCGCCCTGAGCCTGGCGCCGCCGCCCGCCGCGGGCCTGGGCGCGGGCTCGGCGAGCGGCGCCTTCGGCCCCGGGCCCTTCCCGGGCTCCCCCGTCGCTGCCACGGACCCCGCCCCGAAGGCCGCCTCGCCGGCGGCGGGACTCTCCCCAACGGTGCCTCCGCTGGAGGGCGGCGCGAAGGTGGTGGTGCCCGCGCCCGCCGCCTTCCCCGCGCCGGCCGCCACGAGCGCGCCGTCGGGCGCCCCGAGCCCCGCGCCCAGCGCGAGCCCCGCGCCCAGCACGGCGCAGGGCGACGGCGCCGCCTTCCTGGGCGCGGGCGCGCTGCTGGCCCCGGCCGGCGCCTGCGGCTCGTGCGGCCGGCGCTGCGGCTGCGGGGCCGGGCTGCCGCTCGGCGGCTTCTACTACCCGGGGCCGGCGCCCGGGCCGCTGTACCGCGTCTCGCCCTTCTTCAGCCTGCCCTCCCTCTGCAACGGCAGCTACCTCAGCCAGGCGCCCCAGGGCGGCGGCGGCCAGCTCCCCTTCTTCCTGCCTCAGGCCCCGTACGCCAGCGGGCTGGTGCCCGACCCGGTGCTGGGCGGCCAGGCCGGCTACGGCGTGCAGCCGGTGGCGGGCTTCAGCAGGTTCTACGCCGCGTACCCGCCCGGCGTGGTGGCCGGCGCGGGCGGCGCGGCGCCCAAGAAGAGCGGGAGCGCGTCCTGCTACAGCTGTGGCGTGAGCGGACACTATGCGCAGGAGTGCAAGCAGTCGGCCGGGGAGGCCAGCCCGCAAGGTAATCACGAGGGCGCCCAGAGGACTTGTTTCTGAGGGCCGTCGGCGTGCGAGCGGCGGGGGCCGCTGGTGTGTCCGCAGGCCGCGCCCGCAGCGGCAGCCGAGAGGTGCGGGGCCGGACCGCGCAGGCACGGGCCGCAGCGCGGGCCAGTTCAGAGGAATCCAGTTGTGCCAGTGGAGGAGGAGACCGGAAAGGCGCTTTTTAGGGGGTATAATGGGGATTTGCAGAATCTTTGCCAGCAGCACTTTTGTGTTTTAAGCGACAATCCCGTTCCATAGAGTAAGCAGAGGTTTTAAATACTGAGAAATCAGGAAGTGGTAGTCCCCAGACTCGGGAGATCCTCCGTTAATTGGGTCTGTCTGTGCACAGGCAGAGGACCTCGGGCGTGCTCCCTCCTTTCCCAGCAGACCTTTGTTTCCAGTGCTGTTGTATTTTAAGGAACAGAACATTTAAGCACTGTGCTTTCCTGGTGGCTCAGAGGGTAAAGAATCTGCCTGCAATGCAGGAGACCAGGGTTCAATCCCTGGGTCAGGAGGATCCCCTGGAGAAGGGAATGGCAACCCACTCCAGTACTCTTGCCTGGAGAATCCCATGGACAGAGGGGCCTGTGGAGATACAGTCCACAGGATGGCAGAGTCAGACAGGACTGAGCGACTGACACTTTCACTTGGGAATTAAAAAATTAGAACTTTCTTGTGTTAGCACCACAATAAAGAAATTCTTCTTAAATAAGTACAAGTAGGATACCAAATTCAGTGGAGGCCTCAAACTGTTATGTTTCCGCTCACACGAAGCTTTTGTCATTTTGCCAGATCTCAACACAGGAAAAGAAAGTCTTGAATTGGGAGTGTTTTCTTGGAGATTTTAAGGGAAAGTTGAGTTTGATAGCTTTAGGTTCAACTTAAAGCACAAACTTCATATTGTTCTTTTAAAAGTCAAGTAAGGACTGTTCTGGGTCCCGGTGGCGCAGAAGGCGCTGCTTGGACAGGGGAGCAGGCCCCTTTGATGTCTTGTAGTGTGTGATGCCTTATGTTGTGCACAATGACTTAGCGGTTCTCTCTCCTGTTTTAGGCACTTACAGACTGAGATACGCACCTCCCCTCCCCCCTTCTAATGATACGTTGGATTCTGCAGACTGAAACAAGTAAAGCTTGCCTACTTAATACACTGAAGTGTGGGGAGTCGTGGTTGGGGTGTGGAGGGGAGGGAAAGGAAAGGCATTTCGTTTGTGTTTCTTTGTCTATATATTTCCTAGATTTCTATGCAGTTGAGATTTCTCATTTCTTTTGTACGGATGTCCAAAACAAAACAAGAATGCATTGCTTTTGAGCCTCTGGTCTCCTGGATCGGCAACAGGCTTATCTGTGTGATACGTGTAATTTAAACCTTCAAACAAACTGTCAGAAGGAAAGTCTTGATGTGTGCTGTTTTTTTTTTACACTGAATACTTGCTGTGTGCAATGTTTACTGAATCTTTGAAACTGTATTTGACCTTTTTTCGTAACACTGGTGACGGTTATATGGTTTTGGGGGAAAAACAAAAACTTAGCTTCTTCCCCGGCTTTTCTCACTTTGGCCCCAGTCTCCGCGTTTTGGCTCCACCTCGGCTCTGACAGCGGCCGCCAGGGTGGCTGGCACTGCGCTGTCTGCACTAAACCGCTCTGCGCAGTGTCCTTCTGCGGCAAAACGTCTCACCTGCACAGTAAGGGAGAGTCCGATTCCCCGAGCAGTGTGTATATATGTAATAAACACCTCCACGTACACACCGACGCAGCACTTGTCCAAATAAAAATCAGAGTGGAGGAGAGAGAGAGAGGTAAAACCATATGAAGCTGAGAAAATGTGACATGCGAAGTGGACAAAGAGCTTTTTCTTTAAAAACTGAAATTTTTTTACTCCATCCTACATCTTTAGCCTGTTGCTTCAGAGAGACATAAAGTGAACAGACTCGTGTGAGTGTGGTTCTCCTGTGTGTGCGTGTTTGTAACGAAAGCCCATGGCCAGTTCACGTGTGGTCTACCGCAGTCTACCGCTGTGCCGTGTCAGAGACACTTAAGTCAAGATTTCCTTTCCTTACACCAACTGTCACAGTGTTCTGCCGCGTTTAAAATGTGTACGGTTTATTGCAGTCTGAACAGAAGCGCTGCGTTTCTGCAAAAGTCAGGTATTTGTTCCCTGTTCTGTCTCTCGTAGCAAAGTCACTTGGTAACAGTTTACCACTATGCTTGATTATAATGTGAAAGACTGAATCCGAGTGTGCTAAGATGGTGTTAATCATGTCAGTGTCCCGTCACTAAGTTTAATGCTGCTGTTTAAAACGACTGTTTGTTTGTTTTTGAAGCCAATCTATGTACTAAATTGCTTCCAGGTAATTTTTGATTTCTTAAAGTGCACTGAGGTTATCTGGAAGACGGAGTGTAGGTTTGGACTGCTGCCATCCGGCACTGAGCAGCCCCTGGCGTTGAGCCGAGGGTGAAAGGGCTTGGGGTTGGGTGTGCTGTGCCCCACCCTCAGCACAGAGCAGAGACGGCGGTGTTTCTGTGAGGTCACGTTGGTGTGCAGAGAGGAACTTAAATATCTGGCCTTGGTTCAGAAACCTATCAGATTGCCAGACAAAAGGAAACACTTGAAGTAAGAAGCTTCCTTAAAGCTTCATAGGTAGAGTTTATATTTATAGCACCAATGTACATTTTGAAACCTTCTTTCAGGGGTGGGAGTAAAAGGGGAAGAAAGGGGGGTGGGTGAAGGGGTAGACGAAAGCTTTAATTTAAAAAGAAAGTTCAATGAAAGGAAATTATTTTGATCAAACATCTTCTATTTGGTATTTTTGGACCATATGATTAAATTAATTGTTGAGCCGCAGTCGAGCTGTGGCAGTGAGAGTTTCGATGAGCCCTGTGTGGGCCGCGTTGTGAATCGCTTGGCAGTTGTACGTTATGGAGCTTATTTTATGGTTTAAAAGACTGTACTGTGTATAGGAGGTATGTCACCTTCTCCTTATTTGTATGTTTACCATATACTTTGATATTTGAAATGTTATGTACTGGAAAGGCCACTTATATTTCTAGAAAAGATTGGATTTTATGCAACCTTTTTTCCTTGAATTAACAGCAATAAAAAAAATGAAAAATGGCTTCAGAATCGCGCTTTATTGCAGGTGTTGTAGCAGTGCAGGGGGGGACGCCGCACCCGTGGGTTCGGGTTTGTTGTTTTTTCCTTTTTAAAGAATCGACCAGTCATTTCCCTGTAATGTGGGCATGAATCCCTTGGCTATTTACCATCTGGAAACCCCGGCCACCGCAAGCAGCCTGCCCGACTGTACAGGTCACTTTCGTGCCCGCTGTGAGCAGAGCCTTGCGCAGCGCCTCCGGTGGACCCGCGCTCAGAATGCTTGTCTGGAGCCACTCGTGCAGGCTCCCCCTGGCACCGCGCCCCTGCTGATCGGCGCCGCGCGCAGCGCCCGGCAGCTCCGGCCCATCCCGAGGTGGGCGCGTCTCCAGGGCCGGCCGCGGTGTCCCTGCGCTCCCTCCGCCGCCGAGGCCCCTCTCCTCCGGTCACTGTCTTCCCTGCTCCGCTTTGCACCTCCTCCCCCAGCACGCGGTGTGCTTCCTCGGCTGGAGCTTTAGGGAAAGGGTGCCCTTTACCTCGCCTTCCGGGCCTGCCTCTTCTCCTCCGGTGTCAAGCAGACATCTGGGTGGTTTCCCCTGCTCTGCCGCCGTCACAGGCGCGTTTTTGCCCCAGTCTCCGGTTTCCGAACGCAGCAGTGCCCTCGGAGACACACCCAGGCACGCAGGTGCGGCCGTAGGACGGCTTCCCAGACCAGCCGGCGGCTTTCCAAGTGGCTGGCGCTCGCCACAGCAGCGTGCGTGCCCCTCGGTCCGTGTCCCGGCCGCTCCTGAGACCCGGCGACGGTGCCCTGGGTGCCTTGGCGGGGGTGGACGTGTAGCAGGGCCTTCGTGTGAGGCTTCGTGGAGGAGTGCCGACTGCACGGTTGGCGCGGACGACCTAGCGAGGGCCAGGGACCTGCTGTGGGCACCTCCGGGTGACGGGTCCCAGGGAGGGCCGGGGGCGCGCCGCGGGCACCTCCGGGTGACGGGTCCCAGGGAGGGCCGGGGACGCGCCGCGGGCACCTCCGGGTGACAGGCGATGTGGTTAGGAGGTGGGAGGGTGACACGGGTGATGTGGGAAATGTCTTGAAAGTGTTCCGGGATTTGTGGCTCGGTTGGTAAAACAGCCAGGCTGCAGAATTGGGAGTGGTTGGTTGAAGGAAAAATTGGAAGTTGCCAGATTTCAAATAGAGACAAAGGGAAAAAAAATTGTTGACATGGTTTTTGAAACTGTCAGATGGTTGAGAGAAAGCCTGGAAGTTGAGAAACCAATTTGGGTGAGGGCAGGACACGAGAGGGATGGCAGAGGCGGAGGGAAAGAACCCTGGGCTGCAGAGCTGCGTTTTCCCACATGGATGACGAGCTTCTTTAAGTTACGGCTTCGAGGATTAAATAATACGTGGGCGGGGTCCAGCGTCATGGAATAGCACCAAGGAGGCGCTCGGATGTTGGCAGGATTCTGTTTCGATGAACAGAATTGTCTGCCTGAAGGCAGTGGTTGGTTGCAGCGGTGAGGAGTTTAGGAAATGTAGTTCTTCCTTACGTTAAGCTTAGTTGTTTGAGCTGTCTCCATTGATAAAAGATAAAATATTCCTTGTCCTTGAAAATTATTTTGGATTTCCTGGGGGGTCTAGTGGCTGACTGTGCTCCCAGTGGAGGCAGCCCAGGTTCGATCCTTGGTCAGATTCCATACGCTATAACTAACACCCAATGCAACCAAATACATAAAATATATACTGTTATTTGGAGGCAACTCTGGGCTATCATATCCATGGGTAAGTCTTGCAGAACAGAAGTAGAACAAGGTCTTACAAGGCAAATCCACATTGTACTTTTTTATTTAAGTGCTAAATACCTAAAATTTTTGAAGGTTCCCGAAAAATTAAAGCATAATGCAAAATAATCTTTTTTTTTTTTTAAACGTGTAGCATCTAGTACTCAGGAGCACCACCACCCTGGAAGACACGTTTTTTCAGTTCTATGTACTGATTACAAAAGCATCCTAAGGCTAAGGCAGTGAAAACACACAGAAGCAAGCTGTGGCAGCAGTTAACCCCATAACCCTTCCGTCTCTCCTCTCCAAGGAATGAAGAAAAATACTGACATCTCACCTACCCCACCCACAAAAAGGATCCGCTTATTTCTGGAGAAATGAATTGAGGTCTGGGGGGTGAAGGAAGAGGGGGTGCTCTGACTTTAAGCATGCTTGCTGCATTTCTGGTCGTTTCCTTGGGGCTGGAGGAAAGTCTGCAGCAGGTCCTGTTTGACGAATGAAGAGCCCTGGAATCCAGGCGGAGTCCGGTGCCACCGCAGGCGGGGTGCTTCCTCTGCGGTGCCTGCGCCCTCCTGCAGAGGGCAGCACTGTCCTTTCCCGGAGCGTGCTCGGTTTTAACCCGAGGTCCGCCTAGCATCAGTATTTCAGTTTATTGCCCCTTACGGAGCACGCTGTGCCCATATGTGCAAAAGTAACTGTGCCGTATCTCCAGAGAGACTGGCCTGGCTCACGCTGTCAGCGCTGTCCTCTTTTGGAAACTTGGCCCCGTTGGAGCATGGGCACCCGTGGCGTGAACTCTGCGTGTATCCAGCTGTCTGTCCGCCTTGGCAGCAGGGTGGATGCAGGCTTTTCCTGCCCTGGAAGGTGGGGCCTCTCACACGCGGGGACGTGGAAGAGCCTTCTGGCCGCCACACCTCTGCTGCGCTGACCGCTGGCCCCAGCCTCCAGAGCTGCTAATCCCGAGGTCCCGGTTTGCCACTTGAGACTTGGGAGTAGGGGTGAGGCGTGAATGAGGTCATTACCTCAGAATTCTGACTGGAAGCTTGCTTTTTCTCTTTTAATTGACTTAGCAGGTTTCTGTAGTTCTCTTTGATTCAACTGACTTGCAGTCCTTTGGGGGCGTGGCCAGGTGCCTGGGAGCTGCAGGAGGGGATGCAGCCCTCGGCCCCCGTGGGAGAGGAAGCCGGGCACTCTGGGCAGCGCTGAGTTACGGCTGGTCTCGCTGAGCAGGCGGCGCCTTTTGGCATCAGGGTTCTCGGCTCTTCTCTCCTGGTACTGATGAAGTTTTCACCTGGGGGGCCTTCCAGTCAAAGAAGCGAAGCTCACGTCTGGAGTCCTGTGCTGAAGGACACACAGCTAGCCGTGGTCAGCACACGACCCACAGCCAACAATGCTTTTTCGTCTTTCAGAGCTTGGGAAGAATACTTTTATCACGACACATAAAAGTCATCCAACATTCGTGCTTCAGTGCTCACAAATACAGTTTCTTGGAGTGGAGCCGCTCCTGTTTGTGTCGTGATGGCTGCTTTCGTCAGAAAGTGGAGTAGTTATGACAGACCGCATGCCTGTAAGAGCACGAGACACTGTCTGTGTTTTTATGGAAAAAGCTCGCTGAGCCCAGATGCAAATCAACCGTCTCTAAGTAAAGACACACCCTCCGGTGCCTTTGAGGTCCTTTGTGTGAGTAGGAATTTCTCTCCTTTTTGCTGCTGCAAAGTAAGATCATGGCATCCGGTCCCATCACTTCATGGAAAATAGATGGGGAAACAATGGAAACAGTGTCAGACTTTATTTTGGGGGGCTCCAAAATCACTGCAGATGGTGATTGCAGCCATGAAATTAAAAGATGCTTACTCCTTGGAAGGAAAGTTATAACCTCGACAGCGTATTTAAAAGTAGAGACATTACTTTGCCAACAAAAGTCTTGTCTAGTCAGGGCTATGGTTTTTCCAGTAGTCATATATGGATGTGAGAGTTGGATGGTGAAGAAAGCTGAGCGCCAAAGAATTGATGCTTTTGAACTGTGGTTTTGGAGAAGACTCTTAAGAGTCCCTTGGACTGCAAAGAGATCCAACCAGTCCATCCTAAAGGAGATCATTGGAGTCCTGGGTGTTCATTGGAAGGACTGATGTTGAAGCTGAAACTCCGATACTTTGGCCACCTGATGTGAAGAGCTGACTCATTGGAAAAGATCCCGATGCTAGGAAGGTTTGGGGGCAGGAGGAGAAGGGGGCGACAGAGGATGAGATGGCTGGATGGCATCACGGACTCTATGGACATGGGTTTGGGTGGACTCCAGGAGTTGGTGATGGACAGGGAGGCCTGGCATGCTGCCGTTCATGGGGTTGCAAAGAGTTGGGCAGGACTGAGAGACAGACTGAGCTGAACTTCTCAGCACAACAAGAGGGCCTCTGGCGCTTGGGTCCCATCGGCCGCATAGCAGACATCTCTCTGCTCGAGGCTCAGTGTCACGGGGCGGTGGGGGGGGAGCCAGCAACAGCCCGGCCACACGCCGGGGGTCCCAGGGTGGACGGGTGAACTCTGCCTGCTGAGAACTGGGGAACGATTTGCAAAGGACACAACATTTTCAGGGGCTTGCAGAAAGGAAGAAGTGAGATATTCTTAGTGAAGAGGCAGAGAGAGTGTCATGGGAGACCAGGTTCAGGGAACACCCTGGGACCTGGGCAGGGGTGGGGGAAGGGCTGGCGTGGACTCCGGCGAGACAGACGTGTCCTGAACCTCGCAGGGGCCCACACGAGGGGCCACTTGGCGGAGAAGAGTGGACTCTTCTGCTCTTGCTGAGTCTGTGGTGTCTGAGTGGCACCCAGTCGTCCAGGCCCCAGAGAGCGGCCTCACCCCACCTGCAGCAGAATCACCCGAAGTCTCGACTGAAAGCGCAGACGTCTCAACCCTACCCCGCCCCAGCCCCCGAACACCCCCCCCAGAGAACAGGAGCTCCCCGGGGTTCACTGAGTGGGGGCCGGGAGGACCTGGCAAAGAGGGAGAAGGAGGAGGAGGTACGGGAGGAGGCGCCCTCGAGATGGGAAGAGACACTGAGACCGAATGGTCGTCAGCATGGTCAAACCACGAGCTTGCCAGTCACGAGGTTAGGTTCCCGGCACATGTGAATGAATGCCGGTTACAGGGGAATGGTGGGGCCAGGCGGGGGCTGCGGGCAGAGCCGGAGGACGGTGGGGGACGGGCGTGATCCCTGCGTCGGGAAGATCCCCTGGAGGAGGGCCTGGAGAACCCTGCGGACAGAGGAGCCTGGCGGGCTGCAGGCCACGGGGTGGCGGAGAGGCAGACACGACCAAGCAATTTACACTGCTACTATCTGAAGTATTGCTTAAATGACCATAACTAGTGTTAAAAGAGTATTTTTAATATTTCACATTTTAAACATTCTAAAAATAGTTTAAGACTATATTTCACACTACTACTTATTTTTAAAGACAATATATATAATGCATAACTTTGAATCCCAAGGCTGTCCCACTTAAACTGGGGCCCCTGAGCAAGTTCCCTGACTGTAAACAAAGGTTTACAAGAATGTCCCCCGCTTAGGGTTTTCGTGAGGGTCAAAACGTTCCAGTGTGCTGCGAGGCATGCAGAGAGTGCTAACACGGTGCTCTGGTTCCTTTAAAAAGACTTTCCTGTTCACAACCTGCCCTCCTATTTCAGGGCTTGTCAAAATCCGGGATGCCTCCCTTTGAATCATGGCTGTGCTTTGTACTCCTGTTTGTGTCAGCTGCTACTTTTGCTTTACATAATTGCAGTCTTCCTACACAGGCATTTCTTTCTTTTCTTTTTTCATATAATTGGTGAGCTGGTGTCGACCCTTTATTACTAACTAAAGCCCCGGCTAACGTCAGGGTGTGCTCGTGGTCTTGTCCCTCCTGTGGGCGCTGGCCGATGTAGAATGGCGCGTCGCACAGAGCAGCTTCACCCCGCTCAGGTCCCCACGCTCTGCATGCCCATCCCCCCTCCCACCCCTGGCAGCCACTGATCGGTTTACTGTCTCTGAAGTTTCACCTTTTCCAGACTGTCACATAGCTGGAACCACACAGTATGTGGCCTTTTCAAATTGGCTTCTTTCACCCAGTAAGATGCCCGTGAGTCTCCTCCCGTCTTTTCGTGGCTCAGTAGATGCCCGTGAGTCTCCTCCCGTCTTTTCATGGCTCAGCAGCTCTTTTTTTTAACCCCCCGAATATCCCACTATCTGGATGTGCCAGTTTGTTTGTCCACTCACCTACCGAAGGACGTCTTGGCTGCTTCTAGGTTCTGGCAGTTATGAATAAAGCTGCTGCAAACACCCGCGTGTGGGTTTCTGTGTGGCTCTAAGTTCCTGTCTTATCTGGGCAAGTGCCAAAGAGCGCAGTTGCTGGGCCACACGGTGAGACGCGCCCACTGTGTGAGAGCCTGCCAGGCTGTGCCCCAGACGGCCCGCCCGCTCTCACCCCCTGCAGCAGTGAGCGGGGCTCTCGGCTCCACACCCTCACTGCCGTTCCATGTTCTCCTTGGGTTGGGCTGCAGCTGTTACAGGAAGCACGCAGCAGGGCCTTATTGCGTGAATCCGCAGTGCTCCGGTGAGACACTGTGGGGCGTTTTTAGGTGCCTGTTTGTCGTCTGTTTTGATAGCGCGTCCAGATCTTCTGCTGATTGCTTAGATTGGGCCGTTTCTGATTGTTGGATTCTAAGCATTCTTTGTCGGTTTCGGATCCCAGCCCTCTGCTTTGCAGACGTTTTCTCCTTTTCCTTCATTCTTTCAATGCTTTGTTCCTTTTTATTGTGATGAAATGGGGAAGTGGGGACATCGAGGGACACAGAGGAGCCAGAGGGCCCTGGTCTTCACCCTTGTTAGACGCGGTGCCAGGCGTCTCTGGCGGCACTGTGTCCAGCATGTGCAGTGTGTCCGGCAACACTGTCAAGAAGGCGGTCCCCAGTGGCGGCCAGGCCCTCAACCCTGGGGAGGGGTCAGGTGGCAGCTGGGAGGGGACCAGGAGGCTCCCGGGCCCCTCCTCCGAAGGGGCAGTCAGCTGGGCCTGACTGTGGGCTCCCATGGACTTGGTCCTCCGTCTGTGGGACTCCCCAGGCAAGGACACCAGCACAGGCCGCTGTGCCTTCCCCCAGGGCATCTCCCTATAGGGACAACCAGGCACAGGCGGCTGGGACACCACAGGCTGTTTTTGTCACTTACCCCGATGATAGGAATTGTGGGCCTACGGTCGACATCCCCTCATAACTTCTTCAACCTTATTTGGGACGCAGAGGACCGCGTTCCTCCCCGGCGTATTTACAGAGACACCTGCAGCAGAGGAAGCAGACCATTTCCCACAAGGCCTCCAGCAAGGCTGCCTGCACTCCTCCTCCTGCAGAACACAAGCAGACCTCTGCGGGGCCTCAGGGGAGCAAAAGACAATAGCGCTCCCCGGGCGGGCGGGAAGTTCGGTACCTCCCAGGGCTGCGCCTGTTGTCAGAGCGGCCCTCCCACCGCACCCACCTCAGGAGAAATGGACGCGAAGTCTAACGCTGCCAGTAGCTGAGGATCTCCGGAGTCCAGTGTCAAAACAGGCATATTTCTGGCTACAAAGGACGCCTGGCAGAGAGGACGTGAACTGCCCTAGAGAGTGTGATCCCCGCAGACAGACGCCATTGTGCCCAGCTGTCCCGAATCCCAGTTTCCTCTTAAACCAGATTTTCCACTTAATGGAAAGTGAAGGTGTGTTTACTCAGGCAAAGATGGTTGTAATTCTTGACCAAAAACACTTGGCAAGGGCCCCTCACTTGGAGGGAAGTCGGTGCAGTGCCTCCTGGGCAGCCCCCGGGGCCTCCAGGGTCCAGGTCCCCCGACGCTTGCACTGAAGGCCGGGCAGAAGGCCCAGAGGGTGCCCTTTACGCCCTGCGATGCAGAGCACCATCAAGCTGGAAGCAAGGCTTCCCAGGAGGCCTGCTGGTAAAGAACCCGCCTGCCAGGGCGGGGTCCAGAAGATCCCCTGGAGGAGGGCCTGGCCACCCACACGAAGATTCCTGCCTGGAGAATCCCATTGACAACAGAGCCTGAAGGGCCGCAGTCCACGGGGTCACAGAGGCGTTCACGACTGAAGCGGCGTAGCACACAGGTTGAAAGCAGAACCTTGAGAAGCCTGAGAATCTGGATTTAGATCTTCACTCCCTCACCCAGTAGCCGCGTGACTTTGGATAAATATTTAAAAGGGCTTCATTCTTATCTGTAAAGTGGGAGCAACAGCAGTGGGGTTGTGCAGCCCCCCCACTGCCTGCACAGCCACTAGACGCTAAAGCGCTTGAAACCCACAGCGACGCACACCAGAGGTCCTCCGAGGAGCAGGCCCGCTTCACAAAGCGCAGGCGGCACCCTTTCCGTGCGTTGAAGATGAAGAGAGAGTGACTAGCTTTCATGGAGTCCTCTCTGTAGCATGCAGATCCTAAGCTCATCTAGGTATTGCTAAGCCTTAAACAATCCCATCAAATGGGGTGATTGTGACACCTGTTTCATAGATGGCGCCTCAGAGGCAAGGGCAGCCTAAGGAACTCACCCACTCAGAGGCCAGGCTGGGGTTTGGAGGCGGGGCCTCAGAGCCCGGATCTGTCTTCTCCTGGGCCTGCAGCCCGTAAGGCCCTGGGGGCAAACTAACAGAAGGACACCGAGTCCGCTGACCGAGAGACAGCGAAGTCCATCAGCGCTTCAGCGACCACACGGTGCGGACAGCCCGCTCCAGTGACCCCGCCGTGGCTCCAAGACGGACAGTCCTGAGGGGCCTCCGCGGTGTCCTCGAGAGGCTGTGAGCCCGGGGTCCAGTCTGCAGCCAGCGGGTCACCAAGGCCGCATCAGTCCGCCCCTGACAAGCTGGTTTTAGGCAAGGAGCCCAGGGCAGAGAGGCGGCGGGGCCGGGCAGAGGCAAGCCACATCCCCGCCGTGTGGATGCCCCTCTGTGCTTCTCCAACCCCGTTTTAGGGCCGAGGGAGCCGCCCAGGGTCTGCCCCCCGCACACCACCCCAGGGGTGCTGTCTGGCCAGGCCCTGGGGCTCACATCCTGATGAAGGCCTGCCCCCCAGGACCCTCTGCCCCAGAGGAGGCAGAGACCCCCCCGCCCACACCCCAAGCCCTCCGGAGTGCCCTTGGGTGCCCCTGGATGACGGTGCCAAAGGGCCCCCCCGGCTGGGTCCAGAACATGCCCCTGTCCCTTGGGGCTCACCCCCGTCTCCCCCCAGGGTCGCCCCCTGCGTCCCCAGGGTCACCACCCCCCGCCTTGGTCACACTCCTGGTGAGCCTGCTGCCTCCGGTTCAGCGTCTCGGTGTCAGTTCTGTCCTGAATCCAGCGGGGGAACTTGCACCTGGGAGGACCTGCAGCCCAGGCGGCGTCTGCGCAACCCTCCAGGGAGCCGTGCCCAGCCGGCTAGGCACCCTTGGTGCGCCCTGAACCGGGGACGGAACGTGTGTTCTGAGGGGCCTTCTAGGACGGGGCCCTGGTGGGGAGGATTTCAGGGCTTTACACCGTGCATTTTGTTCCCCTGGAGACAGAGAAGTAGTATCCTAAGCCATTAACCTCCACAGAACAGGTGGATAGGAAGAGTAGGAAGCAACAGTTTGAAGGCAAAAGCAAATGGCCTTATACCTGGAAAACATCAGTGTGTTCAAAAACAACATGCATTTTTAAAGCATGAACAGTTAAAAATCCCCAGTCCCGGAGCCCCAGTCTCGAGTCTCTCCAGACATGAGCAGTTGACCCAACTTGGGGTCAAGCTCACCCCTGGCCCCCAGGCCTCCCCAGTGGCCAGGGTGGAGGCGGGCTCTGGCTGCCCTCCTGCAGGGCACCGGCTGCAGGCCTCCTGCTTATGAGCGCCTGCCCCTGGAATGCCACCTCCTTTTGCCCTTCATGGGAGGAAGTGTATTGAATTTCATTTTTAAGGTGTGACACTCAAAACCTTGAAGTGTGCCACTGGAGGAATTTTACATATTTTTCTGCATATGTATTCACCCAGGCCGAGACGCACACTATTTCCAGCAGGAGAAGCCTGCCCATGCCTGCCGAAGTCAGCACCCCAGCCCAGGGTAAGCACTGTTCTGACCTCCATCACCGCAGACTCCCTTTGTCGGGTCCTGCAAATGACCTAGGACTTCCCCTGGGTGGCTCAGTGGCAGATTGCACCTGCTGAGCAGGAGACGTGGGTTCTATCCCTGGGTCGGGAATATCCCCTGGAGGAGGGCAAGGCACCCACTCCAGCATTCATGGCAGAATAACCGCATGGACGGAGGAGGCTGGCAGGCTACAGTCCGTGGGGTTGCGCAGAGTTGGACCCGACTTAGCGGCAGCAGTGAGCACCCTAAGGGTCCTTGGTGTCTCCACCCGTTTCTGTGGGAGCTCAGGCACCCTCCAGCCTCAGCTCGGTGTCACCCCCTTTCCTGCTCCCTTCCTTAGCATTATCCTCTCCTCTCCTCAGAGCCCGTCATGATTTGCGGTTTGTCTACTTGTTTACTGTTTGCTCCCCACCTGGAAGGTAAGTGTCCTCTCCTGTTCACCGCTCTCTCCTGAACCCCTAGCCCAGGGTCTAGCATATGTAGACAATCAAATATTTATTCAATACATCAATACATTTGTGAATGAAAGGAAGAAACGCCAAGGTATTAATTTATATGGTCCTGAATCCCAAACTAATTATAGTCGTCCAAACCCCACTCCTGAGGCCTCTGCAATTCTGGTTACAAAGACAATATTCACCAAATTCAAATGTGAAGATTCAGAAAGAAATGCTGGAGTTGTTCCAGTCTGCCTGGAAGCAAAAAGTGGGCTAATTCTCCCCTTCTGTAAGAGGATCCCTTTCTCACCAAGACTGGGCTTTGGCTTTGTGGTGTTGAATCAGTGTTTTATAAAACAACTCCATTTTGGCAACATAAAAAGACTCTCTCTACAGCAGTAAACTGTACTGGCACAATCGAGGACGATGCTCTTAAAACTTCCTTCATATTTTGTCATGTTTTAAAAATGGGCACATAATACTTTAAAAAAAAGATTAAAAGGCAATAAAATACCCAGAAGAGGAAATTTACTGTCTTAACCACAGCTTCTTCACACTGGACAACCGCCTCCAGAGCTCATTTCAGCAAAACCGAACCTCGAGCCATTCAGGTCCCCCGTCCCCTCCCCGCAGTCCTTGGCCATCGTGACGCGACTTTGTGTCTCCATGAATCTGGCACTCGGGGATCCTTAGGTACGTGGACTGTGGAGTGCAGCGTCTGCCCCGGCAAGCGGTCTGTCTCACTCAGCGTGTGTCTTCGGGGTCCGTCCGTGGCAGAGCACGTGTCAGAACCCCCCTCCTTGCTCTGGCGTGACGATATCCCGTTGTATGTTGATACACCTCGTTTATCTGTTTATCTGTCTCTCCATCCATGGACACTTGAGTTGCTCCCAGCCTTTGGCTATTGTAAATAATGTTGCTGTGAACAGGTGTATTGGATATATCTTTGAGATCCTGCTTTCAATTCTTCTGGGTATTTAACTGAGGTGGAATTGCTGGGTCACATGGTAATTTTGTGTTTAATTTTTCGAGGCCTGCCTCGCCGCTTTCACGGAGTCTGCATCGCTTGGCTCCCCAGAAGCAGTGCCCGAGCAGTCCAGCTTCTCTGCCTCCTGCCAGCACTCGACGCTTGCTGACCTCTGACCGCAGCGACCCGAGTGGGTGCGGAACAGCACCTCGCTGCGTGCTCTTTGTGTTTCCCTAAGAACGTGGGTGTCAAGAGCGTCTCCTCATGTGCTTGTTGGCCATTAGTGTCTCCTTTGGAGAAATGTCTAGTCAAGTCCTCTGCCCCGTTTTGTATCAGCTTCTTTGTTGGTGGTGTTGAGTTCTGGGCACATGTGTCTTAAAATAAGAAAAGAATTTTATTTTATGAAAAAATAGGGAAATGCATACATAAGAGATTGTGGCAGTTAGAAACTTGGACTCTGGAACTGAGAACATTCCGTCTCCGTACTTATTGAGCGCTTAGTCAGGGCAAGCTAATTTTCTAACACAACCCTTAAAGTGACCCACTGCAAACAAGAGTTGATCGCTTACTGCACGTCCATGGTGGTCCGAGGTGGACGTGGGGAAGGGCAGGCCTTATGAAGGAGCCACATCTCTTGGGGACCGTGCGTCTCAGCCATTCAGGGGTCACGGCTGCACACGTCCTGCAGCCCTGACTTCCTGACTGCGTGGCCTCCGGGGTCGCCAAGGGACAGGACCAAAGAGGGGATCACACCAGGGCGCCTCCCCTTGTGGCACAGCCCCATCCACTGCACAGGAACTGGCCTGGTCTCTGGCCCAGAGCGTCCTTCAGCCACCGCCGTCTCCATCTTCCTCCCCTCCACACGGTCTCAGCCCCTTCTCTCCAGAGACAGCTCACCAGGATCTCTGCTCACATGTTCTTCTCCCTTACGTTCTCATGACCCCCGAGGTCAGCCTCCCACCCCAACACCCAACATGCAGAGCTGAAGTGGAGCTAACGGGCCCACTGGGCCTCCCAGGGGGTGCAGTGGTAGAGAGCCCGCCTGCCTATGCAGGAGACATGAGACGCGGGTCCCATCCCTGGGTTGGGAAGGTCCCCTGGAGGAGGGCATGGCACCCACTCCAGTGTTCTCGCCTGGAGAATGCCATGCACAGAGGAGCCTGGCGGGCTGCAGTCTGTAGGGCCGCAGAGTGGGACAGGACTGAGCGATTCAGGACAGCACATGGAGGAGCGCTCAGCAGCCCCTGGGTCACAGAAACGACAGGTCCCTTCCTGAGGCGCAGATTCTGTGAGGGCTCCTAGCCCCGACAAGGGGAAAGCTCCCTGATGAGGTTCTGGTCTGCCCTCGGAAGGGCACCCCAGCCTCTCCTGGGGTGAAAGGATCTCCTGTTTCACTGTCTTCCCAGACTATAGCTGAAGTGCTCCTTGAGAGGTAAGCCCGTCTGCTTGGCCTCCTTGTCCAGCGTTGAAACATCTTCCCGCTCATGGAACCCGAAGGGATGTTCTAGGGCTGCTTACGGTGGTCAAGATGTTCTCAGGGTGGCTTTGTGATTTTCCTGGCAATAACTTTCTCAGAAAGGTTGTGGGCTGTGCGAAACAGGGAGGACTCGGGGAAGGGTAGATTGGAGATGCTGGCCAGAATCCCTGCCCAGAGGTAGACGTTGGATGTGGAGCCCGGCATCGGGGACAAGTGCAGGCTGGAGGGATGCGTGGGGCACCATCGCCATCTGAGTGGCACTTATCAGGAGACTGCACGTGCGGACAGAAGCAAAGGATCTCCAGAGACTGGGCCAGGGTGCCTCCAGCAGCCAGAGTCAGGGAGCCACAAGCCAGGAGATGGAAAGAGGGGCCGGGAGGTAAGGAACCCCCAGAGGAGTGTGGTGTCTCAGAAGACGAAAGAACGCGGCTTTGAGAGGAGGGCGTCCTCAACTGACGCGGTGTGCAGAGGGCTCAGCAAGACGAGGGCTGACGGCGGGCCACTGAGCCAGTCTTCAGTGGAGAGCAGGAAGGGCCGCCTGTCACGGGATGTCAGAGACGTTATGTATGTTAGATATTAATGTGATTATCAACATAACATGTGAACATTAGAAATATTATATATTAGAAATTGCCCCTGGGAATTAGAGAACCTTGAATTAATTTCTGGCTAAAAGTGCCTCCTGGTGGCTCAGAGTGTGAAGAATCTGCCCGTAATTCAGGAGACCTGGGTTCAACCCCTCGGTTGGGAAGATCCCCTGGAGAAGGGAGTGGCAACCCACCCCAGTACTGGGGAATCCCATGGACGGAGGAGCCTGAGTGGGCTGCAGGCTGTAGGGTCACTAAGAGTCGGACACGACTGAACGACCAACTAACCCTTTCCAGGTCTGGGGGGAGCCCCTGGCCTTCTCTGTCTTTTGTTCGATGCTACAGAGACCCAGCCCTTGTGTCACACGCAACTCTCTCTGGAAAGGGAGCTCCATTTGCTTTCTCCCCATCGCCTCCTCTCCTCCCCCGTTTTCACCTGAGAAGATGTGAAAGCTGTCCGTACGGTAACCATAGTAAAAGCGGCCCTTAGTCTCATTAACGATAGCAAGGATTTGTCACTGTTTCTGTTTAGTCACTCAGTCGTGTCTGACGCTTTGTGACCCCATGGGCCGCAGCCAGGCTCCTCTGTCCTTCACCATCTCCCGGAGTTCGCTCAGATTCCTGTCCATTGAGTCAGTGAGGCCGTCTAGTCCTCTCATCCTCTGCCACCCTCTTCTCCTTTTGCCTTCCATCTTTCCCAGCATCAGGGTCTTTTCTAATGAGTAGGGTAAAGCAGGTCTCTTAGTCATTAGGGTGTTAAAGTGTCCTTGAGCTGAATGTACTGAGAAACCAGGGCTGGTGTTCCGAAGATAGGATCAAAGCCCATTTCTGGGCAGTTGCTCTGTCACCAGATTCCTAGCTCCCTGGTCCAGGAGGGTCCCTGCTGTGTGCTCTCATGAGGCTTTCTTTCGTAGCAAGAGTCTTAAGTTATTAAAGATATATATGTATTTAATTTTCAGAAGGGTTTATTTTGAGGCTGCCCGTGATGAATGGGCATGGTGGCTGGCCCCTCGGGGGGTCTTCGGGGTCGCCGCAGGGCCCTGCTCCCGTGGGCCTCTCCCGCCTCCCTGCCGGTGTCCGCTCCCTCCACCAGCTGCCTGGACTGTTGGCAGGTCCGCTTCCTTGGGAGGCGCCCCTCTCGCCTCCCCACCGACCTCCCCAAGTCGCTGCTTGGATTCCCCTTCCAGCACCAACAGCCTCTCAGCTCGCGCTCCCAGGAGCCAGAGGGTGGACCGGCGCTTGTGCTGGTTTGCAGTGTCTCGTGTGACACGGCACCGGGAAGGAGGCCCAGCTTCTCCCAGGGAAGGCGGGAGTGACCGGCCCAGCTGTCCAAACACTCCTCACCGAAAGCTGCGTCTGGTCACTGCCAGAGAAGCAGAGGGGCAGGGCCATCTCAGAAACCACCTGCTCATCGGAGTCCTTTCGGCCCTGCTTGTGTGGAGACCCCTTCTGGATCAATGTCCTTTTCCACTCCGTATCCTCGGACTGCATGGTCCCTGCAACTGCAGCCCACACAGCTCCACGTGACAGCGGCGTAGAAATGGGGTGATGCCGAAGGCAGCCCCCTCCCCCTGGGCTCCGGGACCCACACACCCCAGCGGGGCAGGGGCCATACTGCCCTCGAGACTCGTCCCGAGACAGGAGAAGCAAAACCATTCATCTGTAAGCTAAGAGATGCCAGGGAGGGCACCGATGGGACTGAGGGGACTGAGGGCAACTTTGTGGGGCCTCAGGGCCTGCAGACGCCCACCGAGCCTCGTGCTGGGGACTCCGCGGCCAAGCTGGCCTCCTGTGGGCGCTGCGGGGCCATGCGGCCTCAGTTCGTTGTCCTGTGGGACCCCACGGCGCTGAGTGGCTTCTGGGGCTCCTGTCTGCGGGAGGGCTGTGCCACCTCACGCATTGAAGGGAGAGTGGCCTGGCTTGCCAGCTCTGTTCGGAGGTCTCAGGGTCAACTGAGTGGCCAAGACTCCCTGAGATGTTTGAGTGAGATGTAGCTCTTTAATTTTATTGGGCTTCCCTGGTGACTCAGACGGTAAAGAATCCACCTACAGTGTAGACATCCTAGAATGTGAAGTCAAGGGGGCCTTAGGAAGCATCACCACGAACAAAGCTAGTGGAGGTGATGGAATTCCAGTTGAGCTCTTTCAAATCCTGAAAGATGATGCTGTGAAAGTGCTGCACTCAATATGCCAGTAAATTTGGAAAACTGAGCAGGGGCCACAGGACTGGAAAAGGTCAGTTTTCATTCCAGTCCCAAAGAAAGGTAATGCCAAAGAATGCTCAAACTACCGCACAGTTGCACTCATCTCACATGCTAGTAAAGTAAGGCTCAAAATTCTCCACGCCAGGCTTCAGCAATATGTGAACCGTGAACTTCCACATGTTTAAGCTGGTTTTAGAAAAGGCAGAGGAACCAGAAATCAAATTGCCAACATCTGCTGGATCATCGAAAAAGCAAGAAGAGTTCCAGAAAAACATCTATTTCTGCTTTATTGACTATGCCAAAGCCTTTGACTGTGTGGATCACAATAAACTATGGAAAATTCTGAAAGAGATGGGAATACCAGACCGTCTGGCCTGTCTTTTGAGAAACCTGTATGCAGGTCAGGAAGCCACAGTTAGAACTGGACATGGAACAACAGATTGGTTCCAAATAGAAAAAGGAATACGTCAAGGCTATATATTGTCATCCTGCTTATTTAACTTACATGCAGAGTACATCACGAGAAACGCTGGGCTGGAGGAAGCACAAGCTGGAATCAAGATTGCCAGGAGAAATATCAATCACCTCAGATATGCAGATGACACCACCCTTGTGGCAGAAAATGAAGAGGAACTAAAGAGCCTCTTGATGAAATTGAAAGAGGAGAGTGAAAAGATTGGCTTAAGGCTCAACATTCAGAAAACTAAGATCATGGCATCTGGTCCTATCACTTCATGGGAAATAGATGGGGAAACAGTGGAAACAGTGTCAGACTTTATTTTTTGGGGCTCCAGAATCACTGCAGATGGTGATTGCAGCCATGAAATTAAAAGACGCTTACTCCTTGGTAGGAAGGTTATGACCAACCTAGACCACATATTGAAAAGCAGAGACATTACTTTGCCAACGAAGGTCCATCTAGTCAAGGCTATGATTTTTCCAGTAGTCATGTATGGATGTGAGAGTTGGACGGTGAAGAAAGCTGAGCACCGAAGAATTGATGCTTTTGAACTAGGGTTTTGGAGAAGACTCTTGAGAGTCCCTTGGACTGCAAAGAGATCCAACCAGTCCATCCTAAAGGAGATCAGTCCTGGGTGTTCATTGGAAGGACTGATGCTGAAGCTGAAACTCCCACACTTTGGCCACCAGATGTGAAGAGCTGACTCATTGGAAAAGACCCTGATGCTTGGAAGGATTGGGGGCAGGAGGAGAAGGGGGCGACAGAGGATGAGATGGCTGGATGGCATCATGGACTCAATGTACATGGGTTTGGGTGGACTCCGAGAGTTGGTGATGGACCGGGAGGCCTGGCATTCTGTGTGGTTCATGGGGCCGCAAAGAGTCGGACACAACTGAGAGACTGAACTGAACTGAAGGGAATGGAAATCATGCAGTGTCTGTGTTCCACTGTACATCTCTTGAATTATGTTGGAAATCAATGCCACAGGTATTTGAAGAGAACCCACAAAGTTGCCCTCAGTCCCCTCAGTCCCATCGGTGCCCTCCCTGGCATCTCTTAGCTTACAGATGAATGGTTTTGCTTCTCCAGGTGTTTGGATCACCACCCCCGTGGGCACCCTCTGCTACCATAGCTACAGTTGGGCCCCAGAGACCGCTGTCCCGAGGCCTTCGTGGCTCCTCAGGACCCTGGCCTGCCTCCCCTCTTAGTGGCTGGTGGAGGGGGGTCATAAAAGCCTGGTGCTCGAACTGCTTTCCCTCCTGGCTCTGACCCTGACCCCGTTGCAAGATCATCAGCTGGACAGAGGTTGTGGGCAGGCATGGCACTGTGCACGCGGTGCCCACACCGTCATTATGTTCTGGGAGATACCACGCTCAGCCCCTTGGGCAAGCTGCCAGGGGCTGCCAGTTCTGTCCGTGGTGCCACCCTCTCCCTCCCGAGGGCCCCTCGAGCCTGCACCCTGCTTTCCTAACCGCGATCTCATCCAATCCTCACGCCACCTCCACACCAAGGTCTTAGGATTCTGCATCCTGTAAATGGGGAAACTGAGGCAGAGACCACTCACGTGACTCATTCAGAGTGGCAGGGCAGGAGCAAGGACTTTCATGTCCTAAGTTCTAGCCGTATTCTGGGCCTTTAGTTTGGTGGGAGCAGCTCTTAGGATGTTAGCAGGGGGGGGTGTCCATGAGGGGCGCTTTTCAGGAATGGGGGGCGTCTGGTAGATGTTGTGAGGTCACCCTACCCCGTCCAGGTCGCTGGCCGGTCTCGGCTTCCTCGTCATCTCGGGGAGAAGCTCCCTTTGCTCTCTGCCGTGCTCATAACACGTTGGCTCAGGAAGGAAGGGCCCACGCCTGGGCCCAGCCCCGCTTTGTCCCCAGTGCTTCGCATCCTCCCTGTCTTTCTCCGGAGACCAGACTCTTACCCCTTCTCTAGCTTGCTTTGCTGCCAGCCTTCATGGCTGCAAGGCTATGCTTGTCAGTTGCTGTTCATTTCAGTCCCTGCTTCCGTAGAAAGGATGGACGTGGAGGGCGGCAGCCCAGCGGCTCCCTGCTTCCTCCCCTCCGTTTGTTCGTGTCCGCGTCATCTCTTTTCGGCCGTCATCATCGTCCTGTATATGAAAACAGGACCCTTACTTTGACGGCTGGCAGTGTCTTTGATGTTGGGGGATGTCATTCGGGAAAGCGGGGACGAGAACGGATGGGCCATGGCTGGTGCGCCCATGGTCGCCCCTGGGTGCCACCGTGGGGGCTGGAGTGGGGCTTGGGGTGGGGGGTGTGCCTTTGTCCCTGTCTTGCGTTTTGCCGAGTTCTCTGGGACGGAGCTCATCGGGCGCAGCAGCGTGCTCAATCCGGTCAGAACCAGGAACCAGGGAGAGAGCAGGGCACAGCAAGCCCCGCAGGCGGGGCCCTGGAGGAGAGAGGGGAGACAAGCAGGTGGGCGTGGGCTGTGGTGCTGAGCGGGCCGATTGCCTGGGGTGGGCTTTGTCTTGGTCAACTTAGGGTAGAACTCAAGGGACCGGGTGGCTGGTAAACAACAGAAATTTATTTCTCCCCATTCTGGAAGCTGGAAGTCCAAGGTCGGGGTAGGCTGGCCAGCTCCTGCTGAAGGCCCCAGGTGTGTCCTTAATGTGGGAGGAGGGAGCCCCGTGAACACAGCTCTGGGGGTGCCTTCCCATCTGTGGGGGGCCGCCCTCAGGACCAGGGCCTCCCCGAGGCCCGCCGGCCAGCATCGCCTGGAGGGCCAGAGTCTCAGTGGGTGAGCCTCAGGAGGCCGCACCTTCCATAACCAGCCTGCTCTTTCCTGAGACCTGGAACTTCTCCACTGTTTGTGCTGATTGGCATCTTGGGCGGCCCCAGCTTTGGCAGCGGGAGAGGGGGGCCTTCAGGGTCAAGGCCGTCCTTGAGTCTGCAGTGGAGGCCCTGGGGGCCAGGTTGCCCCTGCCGGTGAAGAGGAGAAGCAGAAAGCCTGCACTGCAGGTGTGTGTCCACACCCCGACCCTCCAGACATGGGGAAATGGCTGCAGCTCCCTTGGGGGCCCAGGGCAGCAGGGAGTGGTCAGGAAGGCGGAGGCGGCACCGTGCCCTGGGGCACTCTGGGGCTGCAGCTGCCCCCCCTCCCCACCACTCGTTCTCAGTCCAGACTGGCTGCTGCCCCTGGCCACCAGCAGCCAGTCCGGCTGGAGGCGCACAGCGGCCAGGGCTGCGTGGGGAGATCTGGCCCAGCTCCATCCCTGGGGCTTAAGGGTACGGCAACAATCCGGAGACAGGCGTCTGGACGACTGCACGCGTAGAGGGCCAGCAGCGCAGGAGGGCCTGCCGGCCACGCCTCAACCTCAGGGAGGAGGCCCCTCGCCTGGCCCTGTCCGCAGCTGCGGGGCGGCCCCTTCAAGCCCAGGTTTCCCACGCAACCAGGGCAGCTGGGAGAAGCCTCTGACCGCAGGGCAGAGCCCCAGCCCAGGCTGAAGGCTGTCGGCCGTGTCCCCCCTCACCGTGGACAGTGAGCCGGGAACCCCTGCCCTTCAGCAGCTCCTGGAGCCCCGAGTCCCCTTGTCTGTCCTGGCAGCCTCTTGTGATCCTGCAGAGGCAGGAGAGGAGGCTGGGAGGAAGCCTTGCCATCCACTCACACAGCTGACAGACGCTGAGCGGTTCCACGGGGGTTTCTGGCACTTTCTTCAGAGTGTCCTGGCTACAAAGAGGGCTGTTCTGAGGCCCTGCTGTCAGGCCTGTCCCCTTGGAGGGATGAGGGTTTCCCTGGTGGCTAGCCGGTAGGGAGACCTGGGATCAATCCCTGGTCAGGAAGATCCCCTGGAGGAAGACATGGCCACGCACTCAGGACTGGGAGGGATGAGGCAACAGGAAGGTGGCAGGAGACGCCGGTCGGGGCTGGTGCTTCCACGGGCGCCCTGCCCTTGGGTCCCTCTGGAGTCAGGCGTCTCCTGGACTGTTGTCCCCTGCTGGTGGCCCAGCAAGGTTGGAGCGGGGGTCCCAGGCGGGGCTGCGGGGAGGCGGCCCCCGGGGAGGCCATCAGTGGGGGGTAGGGGTCAGCCGATGAGCCTCTCTGTGGAGCCCCTGCCCAGCTGGTCCCCCCGGGCGGGCTCCTCCCAGGAGTCAGCCACACCCTGAGCCGGGCGAGCTTCGGGGAGACCAGCAGCCCCCGCATCCGGCCTTAGGGAGGCTCAGGGCCTCGCTTCCTGCATCTCTGCAGCAGGAGTCCCCAAGACAGAGACCATGGTCGGCAGCTGGCACAGCTCCTCGGGGCGTCTTCCGAGAAGACATGACGTAGGCAAATGGGACAGGAGGGACCCTGGTGAAGGCATGTGAACGAGAAGAAAGGAGGAAGTGTGGCTGTTTTTAAGACTGCAGAAGCACTAGATGCTCGTATGTGGTACCAAGACTGTCATCGGCATCACAGCAGTTCAGCAGTTCCCACCTCCCTCAGCTGAGGACGTTCACGAATGACATACTCTGATCCAGGAGCCGACAGTGAGCTGGGGAGTGACGTGTGAACCGTTCGTCTGTGTGAGAGGAGGCCTCTCAAAACACACACAGGAGTGACTTTATGGAATGAGCTTGAGTCACCTCTAAAATTATTATTGAAATATTGTAATGAACCAAAGACTGTCCAACTCTTTGCGACCCCCTGGACTGTAGCCCCCTAGGATCCTCTGTCCATGGGATTCTCCAGGCAAGAAGACTGGACTGGGTTGCCATTTCCTTCTCCAGGGGATCTTCCCAACCCAGGGATTAAACCCGGGTCTCCTGCACTGCAGGCAGATGCTTGCCCATCTGAGCCACCAGGGGAGTCCTCTATTGCAACTGCTGGTATCGATAGTAACAGGCGTCTCGGGAGCGCCAGCTTATAGGAAGCCCGTGCGTGCAGATGTGCTGTGGGTTTTTTCAGTCGTGTCTGGCTCTTTGCGGCGCCCTGGACTGCAGCCCTCCAGGCGCTTCTGTCCATGGGATTCCCCAGGCAAAAATACTTCAGTGAGTTGCCTTTCCCTTCTCCAGGGGATCTTCCTGACCCAGGGATCAAACCCTCATTTCCTGCCTTGGCAGGTGGGTTCTTTACCACTGAGCCGCCAGATGCCCCGCTTTGGGCTCGGTGGAGTTTTTCTTTCTCTTTTTCCCTTCTTGTTGCTGTCCGACCCCTGCCCCCTGCTCCCTCTCTTCTGCCTCTTCTCCTTTTCATTTAACAGATAGAGAATGTTGCGTTAAAGAATTGTTTTAAATTTGTGTTTCTGAAGTTAAAAAAAGGGGGTATAGCCAGTGCTTCTGATGGCACCTCGGCACCGTGACAGCCTCACGGCCCGTGTGTTTGAGCCCAAGAGTGACGTCTCTTCAAGACCCACGCCCAGACCTGTGCCCGGATGTCTGTGACCAGTCAGAGGGGAGCGTGTGGCTGGCCCGGGCGCTTCCACCACAGCCCTTAACACAGTTCCCAGCAGAGAGCAGCCAGTCAGACGGCCGGGCTTAAGGAGAGAGTGGTCCCTGGGCCTCTTCTCCCCGAAGCTGCGTAGGCTTCACGTAGACTCCTGGATAGCGTTCCTTCCTCGGCCTTCCATCCTAAGTACGGCAACCACGTGTCTTAAATCCGCTAACATTTCAAACATTCGGTCCAGTTGTCCCCATAAAAGGCACCCCTTCTTTTCAGGCCGTGTGTCCCCAGTTTGAATTTAGAAAGGATGGTCACTACTATTTTGGAATATCGGGCCACCCCCAGCCCTGCTGTGCGAGCCAGCCAAGAGCAAAGACTGTGTCTTCTTCCTCCTCCCGAACCTGTGTCATCTTTCCCCTCCTACCTACCCTTCCTTTCATTCTAAAACTGGCTCTGCCTGCTTCCTCGTCACTCAGCTGCTATTCTTTGAAAGGACAGACCCTAAAATAGCACCCGTCTCTTTTCTTTCTTCCAAACACTGTGTGTGTGTCAAAGTGGATCCAGAAAATGCAGTTTGCCTTCATGTTTTATATACAGCAACACAGAAGCTACAAGCAATAATGTATCCAGTAAGCATCGCCTAGCAAATTAATTTTTCTGACTACTTCACTGTGCTGCCAGCAACCAGGTGGTACTTGAAAGTCACAAACTTCACAGCTTTTGCTTAGGACACAAATTAAAGTTGGCCTGGCCAACAGGAGACATTAGCTTCGTGTTAGTGGACATCACATCAGTAGAGGTCAGTCATGAAAGGAGCTTCCAGTACAGTGCGATGAACTCATAGCTTTCGGTAAATATTGTGAAATGAAAATGATACACACTGTTAGAATTTATGTGTCTCATACCCATACAGCAAACCCTCTGGGGTCTCAGGAGAAGAATTCCGGCAAATGCTTTGCCTCTAAACGCTTTGCATTCCACACTTTCTTACAGAGCCGGCACTTAACATCTTCTTCCAGATTCCTTCTCCTAGTACTGTCTCCGGTGTAAGTCTCCAGGAGACAGTCTGGTTGAATTAGCACAGAGTCTTCAATACGTCAGGAGACCATGGCCACCCTTCACCATATAGCTCAAAAATCAAACTTTCGCTATGGATAGAAGTATCTAGATGGAGTATGGTGAATGGGAGTATGAAATGATGAACTTAGACTGTCAGGAATTATCTTTCCACTGTCCTCTAGAATTTTTAATTCCCCACCAAAGTGCTTGAACTACAAATTCAAGGTGAATGAAGCAGCAACGTTTGGTAAGCATTATCTGTACATTAGTAGCTCCCCAGACGTTAGCCTAAGTGGCCGACGAGAGCCTAGAGTCACACAAAACACCCCCTGCCCCCACCTCTGCTTCGACCATGCCTGCCCCAGGTGCAACCTTCTAAGCCCGGGAGACTTTCAGTGTCGCAGCTGACTTCTGCCTCCCGGAGTCGGCTCAGACCCCTGTGACGCCAGCGCCGAGCTCAGGAGCCCCAGGCAGCTGCTGTCTGTTTTGTTTTTCTCCCAACTTTCTCCATGACCTGCGCTCCAGGCCTGATACTGAGCAGGCGGGGGACTCAGCCCGTGTGGACTCTGCGTCACGGCTCCCAGGGGCCAAAGGGACCCTAACCCTAACCCTAACTGAGCAACTTCGGCTCCTGGAGAGAAGTGGCGTCCAGGCTGGACTGCGTGTGTGGCAGCGTAAGCCTCAGGGCTGAGGCGAGAGCTGGTCCTGACCCGGGAGCAGGACCGAGACCCTGTGACGCGGGGGTCGCTCCCCCGGGCCCTGGTTTGCTCCAGTCTCGGCATCTGCTCTGAGCTCCTGTTGGTGGCTGGACCACATCCCGGGGGCTGGGGACACTGCGGCGACTCAGGAAGAGGCCGCCCCTGTCCTTGTGGAGGAAGCATTGTGTGAGGGAGGCTTTTCAGGAGGAAGAGTCGGGCTCCGATGCGAGGCGCCGTCTCGGCCCCGGAACCCAGGCCTGCGGCAGTGACTTCCTGCTCCACACGCCAGGTTAAGACCCCGTTTCTGCCTTCGCAGAACTGGGCTCCGGGACTAGACGGGACGGGCTATGGGCGAGAGGGCCTCACTGGGCCCAGTGGGGGAAGCCGGACAGACACCCCCATGGGTTCTGCACACGCGTGTGTGTTCACGGCAGCATGATCCATGGCGGGCACAATGGAAACCTCCCAACTGCCCGCTGACAGGGAAGGGCCACACAGAACGTGTCCTCTACGTCCTGACGGAGGGACTTCTGACCCTGGCTGCGGCGCGCGTGAGCCCTGAGGACGCGAAGCTGGTGGGAATAAGCCAGCCAGTCCCAAAGGACACACACCATTGGATTCTGCTCACGTCAAGTGCCTGCTATAGTCAGATCATAGAGACAGAGAATCAGATGGTGCCTGCCTGGGGCTTGGGGGAGGGCGCATGGAAGAGCAGTGCTTACTGGAGACGAGTCTCAGTTTGTTCTTGCTTAGTCGCTCAGTTGCGTCTGACTCTCTGCAACCCCGTGGAGTGCAGCCCGTGAGGCCCCTCTGTCCATGGGATTCTCCAGGCAAGAACACAGGAGTGGGGTGCCATTTCCTAAGCCAGGGGATCTTCCCCACCCAGGGATCGAGCTTGCATCTCCTGCTTGGCAGGCTGATTCTTTACCGCCGAGCCGCCTGGGATGCCCGTCTCAGTTCAGGTGGTGGAAGGTTCTAGAGAGGCGTGGTGGTGGAGGCTGCACAACGGCGCAAATGGACTTGGCGCCGCTGGGCTGCACGCTTAGAAACGGTCAAAATGGCAAATTGTATGTGAGTATGTTTTAAAGTGAAAAAGAATTTTACCCATAGTAGGGTAGGTAAGGGCTTCCTTGGTGGCTCAGACAGTAAAGGATCCGCCTGCAATGTGGGAGACCTGGGTTCGATCCCTGGGCCGTAAGCTTCCTTCAAGCTCAGAATTCTTTCCCAGGCCATCTTCCCCACCTGGTCTGTCAACTCCTTGAGGTTTAGGAACTCGCCAAATAATGAACTAATATGTTCTCTCGTGAAACAGAGCGAAACTGGGAAAAAGCAGAAGCAGGGGACGTAATGTCTGTGCCCGGGGCCCAGACGTCTTCTGCCTCAGAATCCCCTGGAGGGCTTGTTAAAACGCGATGGCGAGGGTGGGACGTATACTGCCATGTGTGAGAGAGATGACCAGTCCAAGTTCGATGCGTAACGCAGGGCACTCAGAGCCCGTGCACTGGGACTACCCAGAGGGACGGGATTGGGGGCGGGGAGGGGGACACATGCCCACCTGCTGCTGACTCGTATCAGTGTGTGGCAAAAACCACCCCAGCATTAGAACAACGTTTTAAAAAGAAAAAAAGAAAAGAAATTTTAAAAAACCCACGATGACGTCTGCATCTTTAACAAGCTCCCAGGTGGTGCTGACGCTGCTGATGCAGGGACCGCACACGTCGAGAACCACAGGCCTCAGACCCAGAGCTCTTTAAAGCATCAAAACCACAGACCAGGGAGCTCAGATTTAGCAAGATTTCCGTGAAATGCTTATTGCAGTGCCAGCATCCGGAGCCCTATAGACATTTGTACGTTTTGAAGCTTCCCCAGCTGACTCTGACGCAGGAGGTTTCCATCCCATAGGGGCGTCAATGCAGAGGCCATCCCAGGGGTTCTCAGAGTGTGCTCTGGGTCAGCAGTCACAGCGCCTGGTGCCAGCTGTTGTTCAGTTGCTCGGTCGTGCCTGACTCTCTGTGACCCCACGAAGCGCAGCACGCCAGGCTTCCCTGTCCTTCACATCTCCCAGAGTTTGCTCAAACCCATGTCCATCGAGTCCGTGATGCCATCCAGCCATCTCATCCTCTGTCGTCCCCTTCTCCTCCTGACCTCAGTCTTTCCCAGCATCAGGGTCTTTTCTAATGAGTCAGCTCTTCTTATCAAATAGCCAAAGTATTGGAGTTTCAGCTTCAAAATCAGTCCTTCCAATGAATATTCAGGGCGCTCAGCGATCTCTATGGCCTAGCCCTCATGTCCGACCTGACGACCTGAGCCCTTAGGTCGGCTGATTCACACTAAAGCCTCAGAACCAGTGAGCTGGATCTTTCAGTAGCTCCATGTTCACTGCTGTGCTCATGACTAAACCTGGGCTTTTAGACAATCAGATATGTAGTTTCCCTGTCCATGTAACCAGTTACTGGAAAAGCAAATTGTTTATTCTTTAAAAAAAAAAAAAAATGTTGACCGGAAAAGGTGATATTACCAGAGTTGGAAATACACAACCCTTTGTTGTCCCTTTCCAATTTCACAAAAGAGCATAGAAGCGTTAGCTTCTAAAGGTTGGAAAATGAGAATTCTCTCCTTCAGTAAAGAAATGTACGTTAAAACGTAGTAAAGATGGTGGTGGTTTTAGCTCTAAGTTTGTTAGTGATAGTCACTCAGTCGTGTCCGACTCTTTGTGACCCCGTGGACTGTAGCCCACCAGGCTCCTCTGTCCATGGGGTTCTCCAGGCAGGAATACTGGAGTGGGTTGCCGTTTCCTTCTCCAGGGGGTCTTCCTGACCCAGGGATCAAACCCGGGTCTCCCGCGCTGTGGGCAGATTCTTTACTCTTTGAGCTACCAGGGAAGCCCTTTTAGCTCTAAGGACACTAATAAGACACAAGTTCACAGGAGAAAGGATTTGTATTAAAGAAAGAATAACGTCTTAGCAACGATAATTATTAAATGTTGGGATAGGCTGAATGCGTTGATCATGGAAGATTCTCGTCTGGAGATCTCTAAAGCTCAGAGGGCATCCCCCGTCTGGAGCAACAGTGGGAATCGTTTCAAGTCCCCTCTGGCCTGTCCTGGTGTTCTGACTTGCACAGCAGGCTAGTAAACCCATTCCGATGGTTTCCCTCAAGCTTCTAGATGAGCCGAAATGACAGCCCCCCTCGTTATTAGACAGCTAGTAAAAGAGACTCAGCAGGTGGTGTGGAGACAAATTCCCCCCAGGCTCCCCTGAGTTTAGGCAGGAGGCCAGTCCAGTCCCTCTGTCCCATCCCTCAGTCCCCCTTTAGTTCCCTTCATCTCAGCACTCGGGCTGTGGGCACCAGTCTCCGACGTGCAAACACAAGAAACATCCACCTCACACGCTCTTTCTGTGGCTCTGATTTTAAGTGAGATGTCAAGGTCAGCACTGCTGAAAAGGGAAGATCTTAAGGTGGAAAGGGAGGCAGGAAGGAAGGCCCTGAACAAATACAGATATGAATAGAAACCAGCTATTCCTATTCTGCCGGGAGGGCAGGCCCCACCCTGGAAGGAGAAGGCCACTGAGAGGCCGGGCCGCGGGGCCTGGCACGGGCAGCGCTGGCGGCTTTCGGGCCTCCTGAGGATTTCTGCTCCAGGAAAGAGAGTCGCAAGGAGACCCTTGTGGTTTCTCAGTTGGAGGCCTAAGCTACACTGATGTCCAGCTCGTGAAAATGCTCCAAGGTTGCCCAAGAGGTTCAGAGGACTCCCTCCGTCAAGGAGCACTTACCACGTGTGGCATCGTGGTTTAAAGCAGGGGTCCCCCACCTCCGGAGAGAAGTTCCACCTCTCCCTGGACGAGGAGGCGGCAGATGATGAAGTGGTTACACGGCATCACCGACGCCGTGGACGTGAGCTTGAGCAAGCTCCGGGAGACGGAGAGGGGCGCGGAGGCCCGGCGTGCCGCAGGCCATGGGGTCGCAAGGAGCAGGACTTGGCTTAGTGACCCAACAGCAGCCCTGCTGTCCGGATCCCAGTGCCTGACCATCTAAGGAGCTGGTGTAATAATAATAGAAAGACAGTGCACGATAAGTGTAGCGGGCTGCGTCGCCCCCAGGCCACCCCCACCCCGGTCTGTGGAAAGGCTGTCTTCCATGAAACTGGTCCCTGCGGCCAGAGACAGCGGGGACCGCTGGAAAGTGCTGGCCGTGGAGTCAGGTGATGGGTTAGGTCCCTCCTCTACCACTTGACCATGAACAAGTTTCTCAACACTTCCAGCCCGCGATTTCCTTATTTCGAATATGAGGAAAGTACATAATAACTGGACCACTGATGCAGTTTCACGGATAGCGGTGACTGAGTGCAGGGCCTGGCGCGTAAATGCTCCATAAACCGTAGCTCTCAGCATCTTTCTAAACGAGGGCAGGGCTGACCTTAGATCCACGAACGCACTGCCTCCCAAGGGCCGGCTGACTCCTGGCACCAGCCTGGGACAGAGTTCTCAGCATCCCTTGGCAGAATGGGAGGACAAAGGACCACATCTGAGGCGTGCGTGTTGGCCCTCCGTTGCCCGAGCTTCCTTCTCTACTCTGAGCAGGCACAGTGCTCCTCGGTTTTGGAAATGGCGCGTGTAGTGGGAGGTACCTTTAGTTTCATGTTCTTTGCCGCCCTGATTTTTTTTTTTTTCTGGTCTATGAGATACTAAGGATGGGAACCATTCTTGTAGAAGTTAAGGGGAACACAGAGAAGGGGTGGGGGTTCCCATGTCTCCTGCCAACACAGGCTTCTCACGTCCTTCCTGATAGTGTGTGTGTCAGTCGCTCAGTCGTGTCCCACTCTTTGGGACCCCATGGACTTCAGCGCGCCTGGCTCCCCCGTCCATGGGGGTCTCCAGGCAAGGACACTGAGCGGGTTGTCATTTCCTCCTCCGGGGGTCTTCCCGCCCCGGGGTCTGAGTCTCCTGCATCGTCAGATGGGTTCTTTACCACTAGCGCCTCCTGGAAAGCCAGCCTAGGAGGTGAGAGGGCAGAAAGCGAGTCGACTTCTTCGTCTGCTGTGCTCTCTGGCCCTTTCCTCACCCTCCCCGACCCCCTTCCCTCTGCGTCCCCGGCCGGCTCCTGCCACCGCCTCGCACGCTCCCTTCTGTCTCTGAGTCTGCGCCTGGCCCTCCTGCTATCGCAGGAGCCACCTCCCCATGCGTGCTCACCCGCTCCGCCTGGGGACTGGTGGGGAGCACCCAGGCGCCTCCCCTTCAGACGGAGGTCTGTCTGTGCCAAGGACAGGAGAACAAGAGGACCTCAGGACTGGCCCTTCTCTCTCTCGGAGTGACACGCCATTCAGTGAGGTGTTCTGTCTTAGCGCCGGAGGACAGTGCTTTACCCGCAACGCTCCCAACACGAGGGGCACCTTTGGGGCCGTGAATCCGAGGGCAAAGAGTCAGGCAGTGCACACACAGGCTCTGAGGATGGGAGCCACGGCTCAGAATCGAAGCTGTGGATTTTACGGTTTCCTTGAGATTTGGGGCTGAGACAGTTCTCCACTTGAGAGAGCCAAGTTGGCCAGCATGTCCTGGTTTGCCTGGGACTTTCCTGGTTTCAGCTCTGAAAGTCCCATGTCCTGGGAAGGCCCTGTTTGGCACCAGGGACAGTTCTCCGTGGATCCGGAGTGAGGGCATGGTTTCAGGTGATTCAAGAGCATCACGTTTACTGTGCACTTCTCCTCTACTGTTATTGCCCCAGCTGCCCCTCAGGTCACTAGGCATTGGACCCCGGAGGTGGGGGAATGCTGCTCTCCTGGACTGTTTGTTCAAGGTCTGCTTGGGAAGGTCAGGAGGACCCCTGGAGAAGGGAATGGCAGCCCACTGCAGTATTCCTGCCTGGAGAACCCCATTCACAAAGGAGCCTGGTGGGCCACAGACCATGGGGTCGCAGAGAGTCAGACCTGACTGAGCGACTGATACTTTTAACTTTCAAATCCAGAGAAGGTATTAAAGGAGCTGGAGTCTTCCACCCAGGGAAGAGAAGGCGGTGGTGGGGGTGGGCAGGGCTGTGCTGGTGACGACCCGCACGTGCACCCCGGGCTAGACTGCACCCGGAGTCCATCTCCACCCTCGCTCAGACCCGGAGGAAATGGGTGTGAGCGGAGCCCAAACTTACTCACAACAGCGAACTTCCTGGCAGCGAGTATTCTTAGAAACACTGAGTTTCTAAGACAGATTAGGCATTGTCCTTGGAGGTCTTCAGCCCAGTAAATTCCTAAGGGCTTTAAGAGTTTAGGTGTGGTCCAAGGGCCAAGGGAGTAAACCAGACCCGTTCCCAGGTTTCCTTCCGACCCTAGGATCTTGTTTCCATCCACCCGTCTAAGATGACTGATCAGTGTTCTGGCCTCTGTCGCCTGTGGTTAAGCCAGAAGACGACTAGGAAAAGCCCTGCAGCCGGGGTCTCGTGGAGGAGTCGGCCAGGGAGGAAAGGTGGTCGTGTTTGCTTCTTTTTTCCCGAGGAAAGCTCACATTTAGACAAGGTTATTTATTGGTCAATTTCATGATGGCAATGTTAGAAATTTTAAGTGGGGAAAAATTCCCTGGGATCCTATTTTTTGAACAGGTTGAGTGACCCACCTTCTTTTTCCACTCACTGGTCTGATTTTTGTTGTTCAGTTGCTAAGTCGTGTCCTACTCTTTGTGACCCCATGGACTGCAGCACACCGGGCTTCCCTGTCCTTCAGTGTCTCTCGGAGTTTGCTGAAACTCATGTCCATTGAGTCGGTGACGCCATCCAACCATCTCATCCTCTGCCGCCCTCTTCTCTTTTGCCTTCAATCTTTCCCAGCATCAGAGTCTTTTCTGATGAGTCGGCGTTTGATATGTCCCTCCAACATCTTTACGTTGAACTTAGAATCCAACCTTCCCCACAGAGGACTTGTACATTATGGCAACTGGACCATAATGATGGTGATGAGAGTAAAAGGCAAAACAAGTTTAAAAAATCTTATGTTATTTCCCATTTTCAAAATCAGCTCATTCTCTTTCATAGAAGTGTTTGACATTCTGGAAAATCAAGCTGAACCATCTGGTGAATAGTGGTTAAGATGGATAGGGTTTCTGGGGGTGCTTATTGTTTTAGGAGTATTTGTCCCTCTTATGTAAACCATTCTGTATGTTGGAAATTGAGCCCCACCCATGGTAAATCTGAGCTTCTCTCCATCAATCTAGTCTGAAATCGCTCCTTCTCACTGACCCCAGCCCACCCGCCCTGAGGTCAGAGGCTGATGGCACACCCTCCTTGTTACCTTCTTAGCTGCTCCTTACAGGCGTTGCTTGGCATATCATCAGTCAGGGCTCTCCGGGGAAACAGAACCAAGAGGACGCATGCAAACGAAAAGAGAGAGAGATTAAAGAATTGGCTGGCAAGTCCAAAATCTGCAGGGTGTGCTGCCAGGCTCACGTCGGGCTGGAGGGAGAGCAGCCTCCGCGATATGCTGGCCTTCGACTGGTTGGGCGAGGCCCCCCCGCCCCGCGTCTGGAGGGCACTCTTCTGCCCTCAGAGGCTCCCAGTCTAAGTACCGGTCACTTCTAAAAACGCCAACCAGGCACCGAGAGCAGTGTCTGACCAAATGTCCGGACGCCGTGGCTCAGGCCAGCTGACACCCGATGCTAATCTGTGTCATTCCATTGGGTTGTGTCTGCCTGCGTGCTTAGCACAGCCCCCGCCCCAACCCTGACACTGACCCCCACGCACACACACACCCATGATCCTTTCCTGGGCTTCTCTCTGGGGAACAAGGCAAAGGAGGGTCTGGTCCACAAATTCAAATGGCCCAGAAAACCGCACCCTGATATAACCAGAGTAATAACACCAGCGCCAGGGCAGATGTCTGGCTCGAGAAACAACACCTGAATTCTCTCATGAGTGGCTGTTTCCAGATGAGAATTTGAAATAGTTTGGCTTCACCTTTGGATATAAATTCCGCAAAATAAATTCTGCTCAAGAGAGCTGTAGAGAGGATGCCCTGCATAGATATTGAGTTCATGTTTAAGAGTCAGTAGTTACAAAGCACAGCCTTAGAACAGAATACACTGTGGAGGCCAGTCTGTGGAGAAGAGGGAAGGGGACCACCAGCCTTTTAATCCATGATTTCAGCAACAAGCCTGGGGGTTCACTGCCCCGAGTCCTCCTTTAACAAGAGGAAAGATGCCCTCCGTCCTGTTTTGTCTTCCGCTGGGGCTCCGTTCAGAGTTACAGGCTGGGAGTGATGCTAGTGGCACCAGCAAAGTATTGCTAGCAAGAAACCCCTTTGCACTTTTTCCTGTTGCTATAAAAGAGGCTCTTTTTTGGTTTATTCTTTTAAAATGTTTATTTGTTTGTTTGGCTTGCTGGATCTTAGTTGAGGCATTCGAACCTTTAGTTGTGGCATGTGGGATCTAGTTCCTTGACCGGGGATCAAACCCAGGCCCCCTTCAGTGGAAGCACAGAGTCTCAGCTGCTGGACGACCAGGGAAGTCCTAGAAATATATTTTTACTTGGTCTTCCAAATCACAACTTTGTCAGTTAAGCTCATGTTGTCATAAGCTGTAGGTGCCCATATAAAACTAAATTTCTGATTTTGTTTTATGATAGTGTCTTAATTGCTCATGTATTCACCTCTTAAAAACATCCAGGCTGGGTTTTAGCATGTGTTCTTGTAACTCACCTTCCGTATCTTCATATACATAAAGTAGACTTTCATTCACATAACCGGTTTTGTGCTATCCATCTGACTCGACTCATTTTTTCCCCTTGTCATACTGTTTCTGAGATGTGACCATGCTGTTATAAGTCAGTCTTACTTACTGCTTCTGCCCGTTGTCCAGTTTTCCCTTCCCATGCATGTTCCACAGTCAGCATACTCACCCTTGCACTGAAGGACAGATTGCTCACAGTCGTTCACACACCAGTGCAAACACACTGACAGGAGTCTCTTTGGCACCTGCGGGTCCTCTGAGCTGTCGCCCGGGAGCAATATTTCCGAGTCGCACGGAGAACATACACATGCGTGTTTCCACGAGTGCTGCCAGACCGCCCTCCACGAAGGGCGTGGAGAGCCCCTGCCCACTGCGGTGCGGTGAGGACTCCGTCTCCCCACATTCTTGCCCACACCTGCTGCTACACAAACACTTTTTATTTCTTACCAGTCTGATTGTAATACGGTGGGATCCCATCTGTGTTGAAGTTTAGTTAATGTACAGTATTATATGAGTCACAAGTGTACAGTATAATGATTCAGAACTTTTAAAGGTTATACTCTATTTATTTAATCTATTGGCTATTTTCCCAGTGTTGTATAATATATTCTCGTAGCTTATTTTATACCTAATAGTTTGTGTCTCTTAATCCCCTCCCTCTGTAATATGCCCTCCCTCTTCCCTCTCCCCACTGGTAACTACTAGTTTGTCCTCTGTATCCATGAATCTGCTTTTTTGCTATATTCACAAAATATAGGCTGTTGTATTTTTAAGCTTCCACATATAAGTGATATCATGCAGTATTTGTCTTCCTCTGTCTGGCTTATTTCACTCAGCATAATATTTTCCAAGTCCATCCATGTTGTTGCAGAAGGCAAAATTTCACTCTTATTTATGGCTGAGTAGTATTCCTTTGTGACATATACCCCACCTTCTTTATCCATTTATCTGTTGATATAGGTTGCTCCCATATCTTGGCTATTGTAAGTGATGCTGCTGTGAACACTGGGTTCATGTGTCTTTTTGAATTAGTGTTTCTGGTTTCTGGATATCTAGACTTGTTGGGTCTAGTCCCAGTAGACTTGTTGGGTCATATGGTAGTTCTATTTGAAGTTTTTTGAGAAACCTCCATGTAGTATCTCATTTTAAACACAGCCTGCATTTCTCTGATTACTAGTTAATTTGAGAGTCTCCTCATCTATTTATTGGCCATTCTGCCTTCTTCTGTGAATTCTTTTTTCATATTTTTGCCAATTTTTCTGTTTTTTTTCCCCTCGGATGTTCTGATTTTAGTCCTTTGTCCTAGTTTTGAAATATATCTTCTTCCTGCACATGTCTTATCTGCTACTCTCGTCAAGGGTGTCTCATTTTGGAGAGAAAGTTTTCCTTTTGATGTCATTAAATTCATCAATCTTTTTTCCTTTGAAGTTTGTACTTTCTGGGTCTCTGCTTTAATCAGCTACCTTTTGACGTGTAACAGGCCACCGCGAAGCATGAGGGCGTGAGCCAGCAGTGACGCCCCGCGGTGGCCCGGCAGGGTGGCCCTCTGGGCTGGGACTGCCTCCTGGGACTGGGTGGCCGAGAGTGGTCTCAGGTCCTGGGGACCTCAGCCGGGGGGCCGGGCTGCTCACCCTCCAGGAGGCTAGCCCAGGCCCCTCCACACGGGGAATCTCAGGGCTTCCAGCAGTGGGAGGACAAACCCTGGGGTACACATGCTTTTCAAGCCTCTGCTTCTTCACGTCGCGAGGACCCAGTGTACCAAAGCAGGACCGTTGGCCAAGCCCAGATTCGGGGAGTGAGAAGAGTCCACCTCTCTCCTTTGGGAGGAACTGTGGGATGTTTGTCCGTCTTAATGTACCTTATTTCTTAGAGCAAGCTTAGGTTCACAGCAAAGTTGAGCAGAAGGTACAGAGATGCGATTTGCACCCAGCCCTCTCACACCTTGACACCCAGCCCTCAACATGCGCTGTACCCCATCCACATCCCCCACAAAAACGTTCCAGTCTGTGGACAGACCAGACCACCCAGAGTCCACGCGGCTTCATTCTCCGCGGTGTCTGTTCTGTGGGTTTGGACCAATGTACGATGACACGTATCCTTCACATAGTATCAGAGAGGGAAGTTTCAGGGCCCTGAAAATCCTCTGTGCTTACCTATTGTTCTTCTCAATCCTCCAGGCTTATAAAGATATTCTCTGATGTTTCCTATTAGGAGTTTTATGGTCTCTAAACTATTTGGAATTTCTTTTTATGTATTGATTTTTTAAATCTTTAAATAAATAATTATTTAAAACATAAAATATTTCACATATAATTTATATTTGTTAAACTTAATAAACTATGTTATAGTATATTACATTATATAAATATTAAAATAAATTTAGATGTAAGAGTTTTAATTTAAATCAGTTTTTTCCATAGAGTGAACCATATTTTTCCAAGATCAATTATTATATAATCTCTCATTTTTCCCTCTGGTCTACACGGGCAGCTCTCTCATATACCAATTCTTCATATATATGTCGTTCTATTTCAAAACTTTCTGTTTCTATTCTGTCTCTCTGTTTATGTTCTGTAATCCGGGTTAGTGTCTGATAGGGCTAGTCCTTGTTTGCTTTTTGTTCTCAGGGTTCCCTTGGCTATTTGTGGACTTTTACTCTTTATAAAACTTAGAATTAGTCTTTTCAGTTGGAGAATCATCTTGAATTCATCAAGTTCCAAGGCTTTAAGGCGCAGCATGGTGACTAGAGTTAGCAAAACTGGGTTGTATACCCCAAAGTTGCCATGAGAATATATCTTTAGTGTTCTCACCAAAACAACAACAAAATAGTAGTTACATCAGGTAAAGAATGTGTTAGCCCATCTTATTGTTCGAATCATTCGTAATATAGACTTAGGTGGGTCAAACCATCACGCGACACCACTGAAGCTGAAAGACCGTTATGTGTCAACTGTATCTCAGTAGAACTGGAAAAAGTCATCTTGAGATTGTGACTTAAATTGCATTAATTTAGAGATTAGTTTAGGGAGAAAGCAATGGCCACCCAGTCCAGTGCTCTCGCCTGGAGAATCCCGTGGACGGAGGAGCCTGGGGGGCTGCAGTCCGTGGGGTCGCTAAGAGTCGGACACGACTGAGCGACTTCACTTTCCCTTTTCCCTTTCATGCATTGGAGAAATGGCACGCCGCTCCAGTGTTCTTGCCTGGAGAGTCCCGGGGAGCCTGGTGGGCCCCCGTCCATGGGGTCGCACAGGGTCGGACACGACTGAGCGACCTGGCGGCGGCAGCAGCATCTGTGCCAAGCTGGCCTCCTCATGAATGCGGTCCATATGTCGGTTTATCTAGGTGGTCTTTTATCTCGTTTGTTAGAGTTTTAATTTTTTTTCTATAACTTAATGTGATTTTAGGGGGGTTAGGTTTATAGCTAATTAACAGTTTTTGATACTTTTTAAATTATATCAAACAATGGGTTTTTTTGTTTTCCTGCGTTTTCCTGGACTTCAAATGATACAGGAGGAGCTTTATGGAATTGTTGAAATGTTGTTTAAAAAAAAGCTCTGAATCTGAGGAAAAAGCATGTCATCCAGGGTTATAACAGTATTAATATTTGAAGTGACATCATTCATCATGCCTTCTAAACTATAACAAATGATTAGTTTCAAAATGAAATCAGGCTGTTGAGGTATTCACCCAAGAGATTTTAATAGATTTTTCTCTCCCATAATGCAGGAAGTTCAGCGTTGAGTACAGCTCACAAAGGCATAAGGTCATGAACTGCTCTCTCTGAAATCTTTATTTCAGCAGCTCCCATTAGAGAGAATTAATTGCTTGACTGTAGAAGCAGAGTCTCAGAGAAGTTTGAAGAACCAGCCAGAAAGGAGCAAGCTTTATGGCCCACGTGTTCTTCTACCCTAGCAAGAGCAGCAACAACAAAAACAGGACTTTCTTTTAAAGGGGGTTACATGTCCATGGTCAGCGCGATGCTTTACGATTTTTCCTTGTTCTCACGATAAAATCTGAGAGCGGTGAAGGGTGAGACTTACACGCTGAGTTCTCAGGGATGGGTGCAGGAAGGTCCTTACTTGCTCAGAAAAAGATTATAACTTTGTCATTTTTTCAGAGAATAAAGGAACAGAAAGTACCTTTTGAGGTCACATGTATAGACGACTTGAGAGTGCTTTGTGTTATGGACGCAAAACTGTTCAGTGGAAGGACCACCTGGTCTAGGCAGCAAATGCCCTTTTTTGTTTCAGACTGTTCTCCTTATTTTTTCTTTTTTTGATTTTGATACCTTCTTATTAAATTTTTCAGTTTTTTGCTTTCATTTTTTTAATATCTGGACCCACTGCCAGTATTTCTGTCACTGAGAAGTCATGTTATTTGGAACATGGGAAGCTCAGGTCCAGTTGCCCACATTCCGCTTCATTTGACCTTAGGCCAGGGTCATTCTCTGAGTTCAGCTCGCCCCTCTGACGCAGGAGTGGGTTAGGTGACCCCCAGATGTCCTGTCAGACTCTCGGAGTCTGCCTGTCCTCTTGGACTCTTGGCCTTCGGAGATAATTCTTAAAATTTCCATAAATAAAGTAGAAGCCAGCTATGTTTTTAAAACCAGCAAGAGGCTTAGGGGACACAGTAACCACTGTTTCTGCAGCCCCCTCCTGACTGACTCAGAGGCTGCTGGGACGAGGCGGACTGCACGTGGTAACAAGAGCAAGCTGTGTCTTTCCCGAGTCCACATCTCCTGTAGCAATTTCTTGAATTGCCATGAAAATTGGAAAGGATGTGAGTTGGAGTTTCTCAACAAGATAAGAGGCTCATGGGTAAAGTGAGTTATCTGCCTTTTGTTCCTACCAAAAGGTGACTTTCCCTGAAATCCTGCTGAACATCTAAGGAATTAATCTGGAGGAGTGAGCTCAGCCCGACATGGAGATGCTCCAGTGCCCTTCTCAGCAATGATGCTGAGACAGCAGCAGCTTCAGTCTGCTGAAGCAGTCACTGCTGTCAGGGGGAGAAGAAGAGAGAAACTAGAAACATCAAAGTCTTTGCCAAAACAGACTGGCCATTAAGAGGCTGTCCTCTTGCAAGGTGTAGGTGTAGGTAAGCAACTGGTCAACCAATGCCCGACACTTGCTTACAGATGAAGACCCTGCCTCTGCTCTCTGCCTTCTAGAGCTTACAGCTTAGTTCACAGCCACTTTCTCGTCCACAGGCTAGTGAACCCAGCGAACCATAGGCTTTTCCAGATGGTACCACGCCCCTTAGAACCAGCAGCAGCCCGTGTAGCCCGCTTTGCATCATGGGGTCTTCGACTTTTCAGTCGCTTTCAGTTCTCAGGTCCCTGCTCCAGGGATACACCAACTACTGACTTGGCCGCTGTGTTTCTGGCTGACCAGTCTTCATTCTTGGAATCCGCCGCAGCTGCTGTCGTGTCAGTGTCCTGGCCTTAGCCCCTGGTTCTACAGACTCCTGCCACTGAGGCCTCCTCCCCGTCCTTCCGGGCTGACGCGGCACGTGGAGGGTGCTTCCTCCTGCTTCTGCCTCCCGGCTGCCCCAGCAGGGCCTCGCCGGATTTTAAGTACCAACTTCTTTATGTGGCTGCTCTGGGGCCATAGTTGGGGCATGTGGGGTCTTTTAGCGGAGGTAGTGGGATCCAGTTCCCTGACCAGGGGTCGAACCTGGGCCCCCTGACTTGAGAGTGCGAAGTCTTCACCACTGGACTCCCAGGGAAGTCCTCAGAGCCTCATCTGCTGACCAGAGCCCCCCAGGCAGCCTGTCCATTCCTGGAACCTGACTTTTCCTTGGACCCACAGACGTGCCTATTTGCAGCCGCTGGGGTAGGGGTCTCAGGTCACACACCCCTGGACGTGCCCCCTGCAGGGTCTGGATGTGACTTGCTGGACTCTGAGCAGAGGGGGCCGGCGCAAGAGCGACACTTCCTCAGGGCCCCCGCCGAGGGCTCAGGCCGAGGCTTCGCCTGAGCTTGAGAGATGAGTTCATTACAGACAGAAGGCTCCCACTGAGCGAGGAGTTGACCTCCTCCCGAAGTGAACGGCTTTCTCACCGTGACGTGTGGTGACAAGAGGAACCTTTCATTCTTTGCTGCCTAACCAGCAAGGGGACCCGACCCCCACATCTGCATCTGTGGAGGCTTCGGGGCGACAAAGTTGCGCTCTGGCAGACCATCCGGGCGGACAGAATAATTCAAAACGAACTTCACCCTCCTCAGCCCATTGCCTTCCCCCTCGTGTCGCTGCTGTCCTTACGTGGGCAGTGCCCAGGTCTGCATGCCCCCCTCACGCAACAGGGCACTGTTGGTGTGTCTGTAAGTGTCACCTCTGGGAGCCCTCCTTCCTGGCGCCGAGCTCAGGCCCTCGTTTTCTCTCCCCAAAGTCAACGCAGTCACCTCTTCTCCCTGAAATTCCCAGCCCCACTCTTGCCCTTGCCTTGCTCCACTTAAAAATATGGTTTCTTTTGCCTTAAAAAAGGAAGTTCACATCGCTTAGTGCAACAAGCCAGGGTTCTCCGCAGCTGCATCATTCGTTACCATGTACCCTACGAGCTAAAGTGAAAGGAAGGCGAGGTGTTATCCCTGACCAGACCTGATGTGGGAACTCTCGCATGGATTTCTGCCTTGGCACAACAGGCGACTCACTGCTTGGGCCTGCCCTACATCTCCACCTCTGGCCTGCGCTCCCGCTCTGCCTCTGCCTGGGGCGCCCACGGACACTTCTCACCTCCTCTCCAGCTGGCCTCGAATGCCCCTGCCATCCTACAGAGGAGAGCAGCGCTCCTCGTTGTTGTGCTCTGACTGTGTTGAGCATCTTTGATCTCGTGCTACAGATGGTTGCTGACGTATCTGTCTTTCCTACCGGCGCATAAGGTTTTTGCATCTAGAGAAACATAATACTCGTCCTCACAGTTGCCACAGTCGTTGGTCATTGCAGGTGCTCAGGGAACGTTTGTTGAAATGAGTCTGCTCAAGTGCCCACCTGGCTCCAGAACTCAGTAGGGGTGCGCACTTGTACTCAACACACAGCTGTGCACACGCACGCTCAGACACACGGACACCCATGCACACTTGTACTCGAGACACAGCTGTGCACACGCAGACACACGGACACTCACGCACACTTGTACTCGAGACACAGCTGTGCACACGCACCGCAGATGCACGGACACCCGTGCATGCAGCGCACACCTCCATTTGCACACGTAGCATTTGTCTGTTCATTACATAACACCCTGAGCTGTGGCTCCCTCTGCTCAGAGACGATGCAGTGGTCTGAGAGGAAATCTGGAGAGAAGAGACACACGGGACTGGCACGGCCCTTCTCCGCTTTCCTCTTGTGGAGCCACCCTGCCTTCGGGGGACACGAGCGGGGTGGTGGGTGGAGGAAGGCAGGCCCGGCAGGCTGCGGCGGTCTGACCCTGTGACAGGGCCTGTGCTGGGAGGTCCATGGCCACCTCCGCGCGCTCAGTGTCAGCGTACTCACAGTGACGCAGCCCCAGCGGCCAACTCTCGTGATCACTTTCTCAACTGGTTCGTGAAGCAGGCAAGGAGGAAAGGGTTTTCTCCTGGGACCCCTCAAAAACCCACACAGGAGGAGAAAACCGAGGCAGACTTGAGTAATTAAAGTGATTGCTTTGAAGTTAAATAACTTTAAATAATTAGAGATTGTCTCCACCTGTCTGCTCTGAGTATCTTCCAACTTACATAAGGAAATGGGGCTGAGGGAATTGCTTCTTGTCCGCTGGTATGTTTACTTCCTGCTTGTGATGTGAGGGGCGGCGGCCGAGAGGAGCTACCCCATGTCCAAGGAGCGGTGGCTGCGCGGGCGCAGGAGGGCCAAGAGGAGCAACCCCACGTCCAAGGTCAGGAGGGGCGGCCAGGAGGAGATGCCCCTCGTCCAAGGTAAGAGAAACCCAGGTAAGAGGGTACGTGTTGCGAGAGGGCATCAGAGGACAGACACGCTGAAACCATAAAACTAGAAAACTAGCCAATCTGGTTCTAGCTCTAGATCACACGGACCACAGCCGTGTCTAACTCAGTGAGACTAAGCCATGCCCTGTGGGGCCGCCCAGGACGGAAGGGTCATGGCGGAGAGGGCTGACAGAACGTGGGCCACTGGAGAAGGGAAGGGCAAACCACTGCAGTATTCTTGCCTTGAGAACCCCATAAACACTATGAAAAGGCAGAAAGATAGGACACTGAAAGAGGAACTCCCCAGGTCGGGAGGTGCCCAATATGCTGCTGGAGATCAGTGGAGAGATAACTCCAGAAAGAATGAAGGGATGGAGCCAAAGCAAAAACAACACCCAGTTGCGGATGTGACGGGTGATAGAAGCAAGGTCCGATGTTGAGAAGAGCAATATTGCATAGGAACCTGGAATGTTAGGTCCAGAAATCAAAAGGCAAATTAGAAGTGGTCAAACAGGAGATGGGAAGAGTGAACGCCAACATTCTAGGAATCAGCGAACTGAGATGGGGTGGAAGGGGTGAATGTAACTCAGATGACCATTGTATCTACTACTGTGGGCAGGAATCCCTTAGAAGAAATGGAGTAGCCATAATGATCAACAAAAGAGTCCGAAATGCAGTACTTGGATGCAGTCTCAAAAATGACAGAATGATCTCTGTTCGTCTCCAAGGCAAACCATTCAATATCACGGTAATCCAAGCCTATGCCCCTACCAGTAACGCTGAAGAAGCTGAACTTGAATGCTTCTGTGAAGATCTAAAAGACGTTTTATAACTAATAACCAAAAAAAGATGTCCTTTTCATTATAGGGGACTGGAATGCAAAAGTAGGAGGTCAGGAAACACCTGGAGTAACAGGCAAATTTCACCTTGGAGTATAAAATGAAGCAGGGCAAAGGCTAACAGAGTTTTGCCAAGAGAACACACTGGTCATAGCAAACACCCTCTTCCAACAACACAAGAGAAGACTCTACACGTGGACATCACCAGATGGTCAACACTGAAATCAGATTGATTATATTCTTTTCAGCCAAAAATGTAGAAGCTCTCTACAGTCAGCAAAAACAAGACCGGGAGCTGACTGTGGCTCAGATCATGAACTCCTTATTGCCAAATTCAGACTTAAATTGGAGAAAGTAGGGGAAACCACTAGACCATTCAGATATGACCTAAATCAAATCCCTTATGATTATACAGTGGAAGTGAGAAATAGATTTAAGGGACTAGATCTGATAGACAGAGTACCTGATGAACTATAGATAGAGGTTCGTGACATTGTACAGGAGACAAGAATCAAGACCATCCCCAAGAAAAAGAAATGCAAAAAATCAAAACAGCTGTCTGAAGAGGCCTTAAAAATAGCTGTGAAAAGAAGAGAAACAAAGGAGAAAAGGAAAGATATTCCCATCTGAATGCAGAATTCCAAAGAATAGCAAGGGGAGATAAGAAAGCCTTCCTCAACAATCAATGCAAAGAAATAGAGGAAAACAATAGAAGGGGAAAGACTAAGATCTCTTCAAGAAAATTAGAGATACCAAGGGAACATTTCATGCAAAGATGAGCTAGATAAAGACAGAAATGATAGGGACCTAACAGAAGCAGAAGGTTTTAAGAAGAGGTGGCAAGAATACACAGAAGAATTGTACAAAAAGATCTTCATGACCCAGATAATCACGATGGTGTGTTCACTCATCCAGAACCAGACATCCTGTAATGTGAAGTCAAGTGGGCTTCAGAAAGCATCACTATGAACAAAGCTAGTGGAGGTGATGGAATTCCAGTTGAGCTCTTTCAAATCCTGAAAGATGATGCTGTGAAAGTGCTGCATTCAATATGCCAGCAAATTTGGAAAACTGAGCAGGGGCCACAGGACTGGAAAAGGTCAGTTTTCATTCCTATCCCAAAGAAAGGCAATGCCAAAGAATGCTCAAACTACCGCACAATTGCACTCTTCTCACATGCTAGTAAAGTAATGCTCAAAATTCTCTAAGCCAGGCTTCAGCAGTACATGAACCGTGAACTTCCAGATGTTTACGCCGGTTTTAGAAAAGGCAGAGGAACCAGAGATCAAATTGCCACCATCCGCTGGATCATCGAAAAAGCAAGAGAGTTCCAGAAAAAACATCTATTTCTGCTTTATTGACTATGCCAAAGCCTTTGATTGTGTGGATCACTATAAACTGTGGAAAATTCTGAAAGAGATGGGAATACCAGACCACCTGACCTGCCTCCTGAGAAACCTGTATGCAGGTCAGGAAGCCACAGTTAGAACTGGACATGGAACAACACACTGGCTCCAAATAGGAAAAGGAGTACGTCAAGGCTGTATATTGTCACTCTGCTTATTTAACTTATATGCAGAGTACATCATGAGAAACCCATGGGCTGGAAGAAGCACAAGCTGGAATCAAGATTGCCGGGAGAAATATCAATAACCTCAGATATGCAGATGACACCATCCTCATGGCAAAAAGTGAAAAAGAACTAAAGAGCCTCTTGATGAAATTGAAAGAGAAGAATGAAAAAGTTGGCTTAAAGCTCAACATTCAGAAAACTAAGATCATGGCATCTGGTCCCATCATTTCATGGCAAATAGATGGGGAAACAGTGGAAACAGTGTCAGACTTATTTTGGGGGGCTCCAAAATCACTGCATTTGGTGATTGCAGCCATGAAATTAAAAGATGCTTACTCCTTGGAAGAAAAGTTATGATCAACCTAGATCACATATTGAAAAGCAGAGACATTACTTTGCCAAAAAGGTCTGTCTAGTCAAGGCTATGGTTTTTCCAGTAGTCATGTATGGATGTGAGAGTTGGACAGTGAAGAAAGCTGAGTGCCGAAGAACTGATGCTTTTGAACTGTAGTGTTGGAGAAGACTCTTAAGAGTCCCCTGGACTGCAAGAAGATCCAACCAGTCCATCCTAAAGGAGATCAGTCCTGAGTGTTCATTGGAAGGACTGATGTTGAAGCTGAAACTCCAATACTTTGGCCACCTGATGCGAAGAGCTGACTATTAGAAAAGATCCTAATGCTGGCAAGGATTGGGGGCAGGAGGAGAAGGGGACGACAGAGGATGAGATGGCTGGATGGCATCACCAACTCGATGGCCATGGGTTTGGGTGGACTCTGGGAGTTGGTGATGGACAGGGAGTCCTGGCGTGCTGTGGTCCATGGGGTCGCAAAGAGTCGGACACGACTGAGCTGAGCTCTGTCAGACACACTGCGGGCACTTGCCTGTGTCCTGATGCGTGGTCCTCCTGTGATGTATGATACTTAAACGATGCCTCCCCTTTCGCAGCGTTAGTAACCTCCATGAACACAGGGAATCCTTCCGATTTACCTTGATTTGTTTACACCTGGTTTTGCTGGCAAGGCTCCTCTTGCTCTGCCGGCTTCCTCTCCCTGAGGGGCTGGTCTCACACACTGGCTGTTCATTTCCCTCCTTGGGTGAGACGGTATTGTGTTGGCTGCGCCTCGTCAGGCATCCCCTCCAGCAGGAGCCGTGCTCCCTTCGGAGTAACGAGACCCTCCTGAAGACACAGTCAGGCGGCCCTGTCCCCGCCATGTGCAGAAATCTGGGCTGAGACAGGCCCCTGCTTTGTCCGCCAGCTGCGTCTGCGCTGATCTCACTTCTGTCTTCTCAGGTGAGACAGACTCAGAGACAGTTGCATGAGGAGGGTTGGCTCAGGGTTCAGTTTCACAAATGGCCGCCAGTTGAGGAAAGTTCCAGAGATGAGGATCACTGGAGGAGCGGTTGAGGAGCAGGTTGATGGTCGTGGGCTCCGAAGCCTTGGGGGCTATTTTGCAGACGTGTGTGTGTGTGTGTGTGTTCAGTCGCTCAGTCGTGTCTGACTCCCTGTGACCCCATGGACTGTAGCCCACCAGGCTCCTTTGTCCATGGGATTTTTCCAGGCAAGAATACTGGAGTGGGTTGCCAATTCTTCCTCCAGGGGATCATCCCGAACCAGGGATGGAACCCATGTCTCCTGCATTGGCAGGAGGCTACTTTGCCACTAGTGCCACCTGGGAAGACTTAGGGACCCACTGATGTCCGTCCCCTGAGAAAGGGAGACAGAACAACCCAAGGCTGCTGCAGAGGGGCCGGGTCTCAGCAGGGCGCCCCAGCGGCTGGTGGAGGTCGCCTCTTGATGGGCTGGGCAGGTTCCATAGACTGTAGTCTGCCGGGCCCGTGAGCATTCCTCTTCCAATACGTCTCAGAAATAACAAACCCATCACACTAAAAATATTTCACCAACTCCATTTTCACTGAAACAGAGGTTTGTTTTTTTTTTAATTTGTTTGCTTGCATTTTGACCTGGGAAAATCCAGCAATTCCTGCAGACTGCGCTCTCCCCAGGATCCCACTCAAATATGAGCAATCCTGGGGAGCCCGTAAGTTATTTATGTCTCTAATTAAGCGTGCGCCCATCTTCGAGGGAGGCCTGCAGCTTCTGGCTGTGGAGGAGGGCTGCAGAGCGTATGTTTAACTCTAGAGATACACCTGGATAGAGCGAATGCTTCCAGAGTGTGCGCTGCCTTGGAGATTTTGAAACTGGAGGGAGGGTCTCGAAACGTAGAGGACTGTGCGGGTCGTGTCTGTGAGACTCTGGAATGCACACATCCTTTGGGTGACATCCCTGGTTCCTCCCTGCGAGCTCTCAGAGCCCCGCAGGGAGGCGAAGCCCCTGCTTCACATCAGTTCAGTTTCCAGTGTGTGATGTGCTCATTGCTGGTGTGCGGTGGCACCGAGGCTGAGAACAATAGAGCAAAGGGGCACAGTCCGGCATGCCTTTGGCATCTGCAGACAAGAGGGAGAGAACTGGAAAAGTGTGGTGGGAAGCCCAAGTTTAGATATAGGGGAAATAAGATTAGGTGGAAAATGTGGAGTTTGTCAGGGGACCCTGAAAGCAGTGATAAATGAAACAAATGGCGCGTTGGAAATAGCAAGAGCATGGGCTTCGGAGAAAATGAGATGCAGTTCTGAGGTGGACTTGCTCAGCTCTGACCGTGGAGGCCCTGATGATTGGTTGTGTTTTTTTGCTGGGTTACTAGCTGACCTGTAGATGGTGGTGCCATCACAATTATGTATCACTGGTGCTGGTCACGCTTCTGGCAATAACTGAATAGGTTATTTTGGATCATACTTCGTTCTTAGAACAACTAGAAAAGCTGGACTAAAAACAAAAAAAAAATTTTAAAGATTGGAAAGCTACCAAGGTTATGGAGAATTTGCAGTACCAATATTAGTATATTTTCTCTGACACAGTGAAATCAAGCTAAAAGTAAATAACAAAATTCAGGAGACAAGTCCCCATGTTTGGGAATTAAACAATTCATTTATAACATCCATGTCAAAGAAGAATAACAGTGGAAATTAGAAAATATTTTGCATTAAGCCAGAATTAAATTGCTGCCTTTCAAAACTTAGGGGATGCAGCTAAAGCCAAGCTAAGAAGGACATTTATGGTTTTAAATGCTATAATTATGCATACACTATAAAATTTTTAAAAACTTTTTAAAGACTGAAAAAGCAATTGTTTGAGAATCTAAAGAATTTAGAAAACAATCAGAAAATCAAGTCTAATAGTAAAAAGAAAGAAAAAAAGCAAAAATTAGTAACATAGAAAACCAACCTAAAACCAATAAAATCAGCGTTGCCAAAAGTTAGTACCATAACATTTCCTCTAAGCCCCATGTTAACCTTGCTCCATAAATCTTGATATGTGTTTCTTTTCATGTAGCTTAAAATATTTTAAATTTTTTCTTGAATTTGTTGATATTGAACTATATTATTTCTTGAGTTATAGATATTGGACTATGTTAAAAATCAAGAGTTTCCGTTAATCAAATGATACCATTAAAAGAATTTAAAAGACAAACCACAGAGGGGGAGAAGTTATTTAATGCACATATAATTGACAAAGACATTGGATACATAACATATAAAGAACTCTTACAAATTAATTAGAAAAAGTTCGAAAGAAAATTGGGTAAAAGACAAAAGAAAAAATACACTTCACAAGAGAAGACACCTAAATGACCAGTAAATATATGAAAAGCTGTTCAACCTCAGTGCTCATCAAAGACGTGCAAATTAAAACCACAAGGAGATGCCTGGGCTGTAAAAGGCAAGAAGGTGACAGATCTTCAGCTGTTGCTCTAGATCACAGGAGGCCTCACTGTGTCTTTCAGGAATCTGGCAGCACCAACCGTGGGAATAAAATCATCTGACCAAGTGTTACCAGGAAGCCCTTGTTTACATCGCGCTCTTGGCTGCTTTGACAACATCTGTGTTCGGAGGCGGTCCTCCATGAGCATGAACAATGGGATAATAGGAGGAAAGGCATTCCCCATGATCACCTTTCAGAGGTGAAGCATGGAGCTTGGGAGGCTCGGTGTTCTGCTTTCCTTCTCAACTGCCAAGCAGGAAGCCGGCCAGAGGGTGCGGTTGCCACATAAGAGGGGGCCCCCTCAAGGAAGAATGTACGGAGTCTGGGCTGTTTTACAAGACTCGAGTCCTAGGAATGATTCCTGAGGCTGCTGTCAGAGGGGGCTTTGCAATTTAGGATCTGGAGGTGGATCCCCCCAGGAGGACAGCTGAGCACTACTTCTGACCAGGGGCATGCAGGTCCGCAGCTTCCCCGGCTGGGAGCACTCCCCCGAGGGACCACCTCCGAGGGGACAGGGCGATTGGGAAGCTGCATGTTCAGTCCCAAAGTGTTTTGCAGAAAAGCAAGTTTGGAAAAAGGAGATCACTGAGCCGTCTCTTCTTTCTCGTCCCTCTCATGTGCAAGATTCAGGTAAAGCCCACACACTCGGGACGTCCATGGTGGGCCACTGGCCAAGACTGTGCCCCCAGTGCAGGGGACCCAGGTTTGATCCCTGGTCAGGGAACTAGACCCCACATGCTACAGCTGGAAAAAAACAAAACTAGAAAAGATCCCGAGTACCTCAACAATAGCTTGTGCAGCCAAGTAAATAAGTGTTAAAAAAAGAAAAGACCCACACGCTCAAGTGATCACGGGATTGTATGATGCGTGCTTAGCCGTCCAGTCGTGTCCGACTCTTTGGGACCCCATGGACGGTAGCCTGCCAGGCTCCTCTGTCTGTGGGATTCTCCAGGCAAGAACACTGGAGTGGGTGGCCGTGCCCCCTCCAGGGGTTCTTCCCCACCCAGGGATTGAACCCGTGTCTCTTATGTCTCCTGCACTGGCAGGCGGGTTCTTTGCCACCAGTGCCACCTGGGAAGCCCCGGGTCTTGGGAGTCCTGCCTGTGATACAGCTCTGCCACTCCCTGAGGACAGGAGGATGGGAAAATGTAGGACACTGGCCCCAGATAACCGCGTTAGTTGCTCAGCCGTGTCTGACTCTGTGGCCCCCTGGACTGCAGCCCGCCAGGCTCCTCTGTCCATGGGATTCTCCAGGCAAGAACACTGGAGTGGGTTGCCGTGCCCTGCTCCAGGGGATCTTCCCCACCCAGGGATCGAACACGGGTCACCTGCATTGCAGGTGGATTCTTTACCGTCTGAGTCACTGTGGAAGCCCAGGTACGGTGTTGGGCTGCCATCAACGTCTCAGCCGTTTCGTGCCACCTCCCAGCAGCTGGCCTGGGACTTCCGTTTGTTGCTGCTGTTGTCTTTTCGACCCCACGGACTGCAGCACTCCAGGCTTCCCCGTCCTCCACTCTCTCCCAGACTTTGCTTGAGTTCCCAGCCACTGAGAGGGCGGTGCTATCTCACCGTCGTCGCTCCCTCTGCTGCCCTCCTCCCCTCTGACCCCCAGCCCTTCCCACACTCCCCGCACTTCGGGGCTCTTCCCCAAAGGGTCCCCTCCTCTGCGGCCAGTCTTCCGTCCTCAGGCCAGACTTTCTCTGGACGGCTAGTTTCATCTTGGTGCGGTGCTCCCCACAGAAGGGTCCAGATGTTTCCCTTGTAGACTCGTTCACTTCCTTCCCTGAAGATGTCATCGCCGTCTCAGGGGATGTCACGTTGTCCCCCTGGTTGGAGCACGCCGCCAGGTTACTGTCCTCTGAGGCCTGGCGGTGGCGGCTTCTGCAGGCGGACGCTGACCAGCTGGTGGTGAGGGAAGCCCGCGTCTTCCCTGCAGTTCCGCAGCCTCTGGAGGCTCTTTCCCGTCTTCTGTGTCTTAATTCTCTGCCAAACAAAATCCCTCTCAAGTCCTGAAACTGTGTCTTACCAAGTGTAAATGGCAGCTCCACGAGTTATCTCTATCATTTGTTACAAAAAAATTATTTCTTCTTCGGCTGCGCTGGGTCTCAGTTGCAGCAGGGGGACTTCAGTCTTCTCTGTGGCGTGCGGGATTGTGTTTTCAGTTTAGCACGTGAACTCGGCGGCGGCGTGTATGGGATTTAGTTCCCTGTGCTGTTGTGCTGTGTCTCTGGGCTCCAACTCTTTGCAACCCCAGGAACGGTAGCCCACCAGGCTCCTCTGTCCATGGGATTTTGATGGGAGTAGGTTGTCATTTCCTACTCCAGGGGATCTTCACAACCCAGGGATCAAACCCACATTTCTTTCGTCTCCTGCATTGGCAGGTGGATTCTTGACCATTGCATCACCTGGGAAGCCCATCTAGTTCCCTGACCAGGAGTCAAACCTGGGCCCTGCGTTGGCAGCACAAAGCCTTCGCCACTGAAGCACCAAGGAAGTCCCTACCTCTATCATTGTTTAAAAAAACGTTTTATTTTGTATTGGGATGCACCCACTCCACTATTCCTGCCTGCGTAATCCCATAGACAGAGAAGCCTGACAGGCTACCATCCATGGAGATGCAAAGAGCCTGACACGACCAAGCACACGTACACACACACACACACACGTACACACACAGACACAGACACACACAGACACACACACACAGACACACACACACACACACACACACAGCCAATTAACAGTGTTGTGATAGTTTCAGCTGAACAGTAAAGGGACTCAGCCACACATACACACGGATCCATTCTCCTCCAGACTCCCTCCCATCCAGGCTGCCGCACGACATCGGGCCGTGCTCCATGTCCCTCTTGCCTACCTCTATCATTTTGAAACAGGTCAGCCAGGGAGTTCTGTGCCTGCATGTTTAAGGGAACAGCAAACAAGCGGGAGGGTTTACTGTTCCAAGATGCTCTCCTGGTGCACCAAATCACATTAAATAAGCAAATTACTGTCTGTAATGATCCCTGCTTCCCTATTTTAATATTTCAGGATGAGAAAATGGGGATTTAGAGCAGTAATGAACACCGATTCATTTGCTGCCTCAGTTCCAGGTTCTAGACATGATAAGGCCTTCCTCAGCCCTCAAAACGGCAGCCATCAATTTGTACACCGCATCCCCTAAACATCAAATCCTTCCTTATGAGGGAAAGTTATATTTATAAATGGAAGTGGTAGTTTTATTCTTATTTAACCCTCCGAAGTGCTGACTGCAGCCAAGTGAGCATCGCCAGAGTCTGAGGGCTGTTTGTTGGGTGAGTATCAGAATATTGCCCACTGACGGGCTGCCAGTGTTTGCCTCGACGGCTGTCTTCGTGTGTTAACACTCATCAGCTGAAATTTCTTACTTATTTGTCTGAAGGGAGGAAAGAATTTTTTAGGGAAAAGATATCCACTATTTTTTTACTAAAGTTTTGTATTTTCTGAGGAAGTCAGAAAATGCCTGTCTACTTGGACTGACCTAAAATGCAATGCTTTTAACACCAACCTGATTTGTTTATGACCAGGCTTCCAAAGTCATGCTCGACTTTACTCTTAAACTGACCTCTGCATCAGCAGGCTTTTCCAGGTCCTTGTTTTTAGCCATGCTGTCCCTCTTTTTCTTGCTGTTCTGGAATGATTAATGATAACTAACCCCAATCGTTATCTGCACCCTGAACCCTCAGGCTTTATTTCTAGTTTTTAAAAGTCTTGTATTATTGATTTCACCGTCATACATGTCTGTGAAGTAGCAAGAGGCATGAAGAGCTGACTGTTCAAGGGGTGGTGTGTGAGCTGCTGAGAGACCCCAGGAGGGCAGGTGGGGAGAACGGTGAGGGGGAGGAGGTGGGGAGGACGCCCTGATGCGCCTTTCCCAACTGGAGAAAGTTTTAAATTTACATTGCTCCTTGTCAGTTAAATACCCATATGCTTTTTGAGCCAAATGTGATTTTAAAAGAACACACTTCAGAGATGGAACCATTCTGCACCCAGATTAGTGCTTGCTTGCATACCAAGCCTCTCTGGGTTCTTGCCAATCTTGGAAATCCGGTGGCTTTGAGTTTCTGGGGACTCTCAGCTACAATGGCAATATACCTGTATAGATGCAGAAATGTCAGTCTTTAAGGAAAAAGTAACTACACAGCATTTTGGAATATGACCTGGGAGCAGACGCCATGGGTCTGCCCAAACCGTGCCTTGATTTGGGCAGATTGTGAGTGGGCATGAACGTGGGGCTCCTTGTTTGTATGTGGGGTGTGGCCCTCAGAAAATTCTATCAGAGAACACTGGCCGGATGGACCATTTCCTGGGGATAATGTGTCGTTCATGTTTAGCACACAGTGAAAGTGGAAGGGAAAGGCTGGTGACATCCAAGGACAGCAATTTTGCTTTAGAATCAAGAACCATGGAAATGTGCATTCCCTTTCACACCATAATTCCATTCACTCCTGAAAATTTATCTCAAGAAATACCTTATTAATTTTGAAATATTTTGTTTTAAGTTTTTGTTTTTATTTTTTTGCAGTGGGATATAAAAGGAAGGATGGATATGGGAAAGGGGGACTTATAAATTATTCAATACTAGTTGAATAGCTCTATGAATTACAGCATTTTATCCAGTAGAATTTAATGCTGCAATTGAGAGTTGTAATTATGTAACACCGTAGGCGAATTTTTTTAATGGACTTTATTTATTTTGGCTGTGCCACAGAGCATGCGGGATCCTAATGCCCCATAAGGGACTAAACTAGCACAGCCTGCAGTGGAAGCTCAGAATCCTGACCCCTGGAGCACCAGGGAAGTCCCAGGAGAAGCTGACAATATAATAATCATTGGAAACAACAGAATACAAAATTGTCTGCATCCTATGACTAAGCACATATATATACATATATAGGCTTCCCTGGTGGCTCAGGCGGTAAAGAATCCACCTGTAATGTGGGAGACCTGGGTTCGAGAAGGGAATGGCTACCCACTCCAGGATCCTTGCTTAGGAAATCCCACGGACAGAGGAGCCTGGTGGGCTACTGTCCATGGGGTTGCAAAGAGTCGGACACAACTGAGCGACTAACACTTTGACAAATATACAACCGCAGTATCTCAAGAACAGAGCCTGGAAGGCTTTTTATTTATTTATTTTTGTCACACCTTGAGACTTAAGGGATTTTAGTTCCCCAACCAGGGCTTGAACCCTGGGCCATGCCAGTGAAAGCAGCATGCTAACCACTGGACTGCCAGGGATCCCCCCTCTGGTATTGTTTTAACAGACACTTTATGATAAGTAAGAACCTTAAAGATAAAATGCAACACTGGACTATTATGAGATGAGTCAAGATAAGACGACGGTCATCGGGTTCAGAATTTTTTGGCTCCAGTCCCTTTTGTGGCGTGACCGACGGTGGCACTGTCAAAGGGCCGTTTGTCAGACCGGGGTCTCCAGAGCAGGGTGCGGCCATGTCTAGCTGTCCGTGGGGTGTGCTGGGAGGGGAGGACATATCTGTGTCCAGCGCGCCTTCAGAGATGTGCCCGTCAGACTTGTTCTCACCAGACACATCGTGTAGTACCCTTGTACTCTCTGTACTTTCTAGGAATCAGCAAACTAAAATGGACTGGAATGGGTGGATTTAGCTCAGATGACCATTATATCTGCTACTGTGGGTGAGAACCCTTAGAAGAAATGGAGTAGCCCTCATAGTCAACAAGAGTCTGAAATGCAGGACTTGGACGAAGTCTCAAAAATGACAGAATGATCTCTGTTCGTTTCCAAGGCAAACCATTTATATTTTGGGGGCTCCAAAATCACTGCAGATGGTGACTGTAGCCATGAAATTAAGACACTTGCTCCTTGGAAGAAAAGTTATGACCAACCTAGACAGCATATTAAAAAGCAGAGACATTATTTTGCCAACAAAGGTCCATCTAGCCAAGGCTATGGTTTTTTCCAGTGGTCATGTATGGATGTGAGAGTTGGACTATAAAGAAAGCTGAGTGCCGAAGAACTGATGCTTTTGAACGGTGGTGTTGGAGAAGACTCTTGAGAGTCCCTTGGACTGCAAGGAGATCCAACCAGTCCATCCTAAAGGAGATCAGTCCTGAATATTCATTGGAAGGACTGATGTTGAAGCTGAAATTCCAGTATTTAGGCCACCTGATGCGAAGAACTGACTCATTGGAAAAGACTCTGATGCTGGGAAGGACTGGGGGCAGGAGGAGAAGGGAACAACAGAGGATGAGATGGCTGGATGGCATCACCAACTCAATGGACATGAGTCTGAGTAAACTCTAGGAGTTGGTGATGGACAAGGAGGCCTGGTGTGTTACAGTCCATGGGGTCGCTAAGAGTCGGACGCTACTGAGCAACTGAACTGAACTGACCCTTTGTAATCCATATCTGGGAAGGAATTCAGAGCATATTATTCCCCAATACATCGTTTGGGGCATGTTGACTCCTGGGAGTTAAAAGCATTTGAGAAGCAGCAATGGAAAGCAGAATACTCTGACCCTTTTCATCCTGAAAGCAAGAGATAAAGCTCCTGAATGAAAGGCGCCCTCTTAGTACCAGGAGGCATGCCTGCCTGCTCAGTCATGTCCGATCCTTTGAGACCCCATGGACTGTGCCTGCCAGCCTCTTCTTTGTCCATGAGGCTTTCCTGGCAAAAATATTGGAGTCGGTTGCCATTTCCTCCTCCAGGGGATCTTCTCAACCCAGGGATCAAACTCACATCTCCTACATCTCCTGCATTGCAGGTAGATTCTTTGCCACTGTGCCACCTGGCAAGCTATACCAGGAGGCAGACATGCTTCTCACCAGACTCGTGGGACTGGCGCTAAGAACTGGACAAACACTCCTCAGTGAGCTGCGGTTACGGCTGCACAGGTGCTCTCCCAGCCCGAGGCCCTGTCCTCTCATCGGCTGCTGAAGCTGCTACACAAACTGGAATGCTCAGCTGCCGTTTGAGTCACTTTTCCTCTGAGTTTCTCCCTTGTGATATGTGCTGCATGTGTTAGGAAGATGTTCCTTTTCCTCTTGTTAATATTTTTGTTTGAGAGTTTCAGCAGAAAATCTAAGATGGGTAGAAATAACGTTTTACCTCCCCTACAACTACCAGGTGATGCAGTGGTAAAGAGTCTGCCTGCAGTGCAGGAGATGTAAAAGACTTGAGTTCGACTCCTGGGTGGGGAAGATCCCCTGGAGGAGGGGGTGGCAAGCCACCCGTATTCTTGCCTGGAGAATCCCATGGACAGAGGCGCCTGGTGGGCTGCAGTCCGTGGGTTGGCAGGAATCAGACACGTGAGCACCACCACACATACCTGCAAAATAAATCTCGGGGGGGCAGGGTTTAATCCCTGGTCAGGGAACTAGATCCTGCATGCCGCAACTAAGGCCCAGGGTGGCCAAATAAATAATATATTTTAAAAAATGAACCCTAGGGGAACTATGGGATGATAAATACCACGGCAAGCCAGGAAACAGGTCCAACACTTGAGACCACAGCATCAGTCTGAATGACAAGGATGCGTTTTGGTTAAAGAGGGGCGATGATGTGCCATAGAGGAGAGGGAAAGGAGGTAGGGGGAGGCAGTGACCTGGGGCACCTAAATCTTGAAGCTGGGACAGGACTTCAACAAAGGGAGGCGCAGAGAAATTCCCAGAGGAGAACGCTCCAGCCAGGTCCAGACTTCAGGGGGTTCAGGGCATGTTCCAGTCGTGGCAGGTTCTTAGGGACGGGATGACATGACTGCTTCAGAAAGAAGGACGAGGCGTTAATCTTGCCCGGAGTTCACTGCGTTTGGTACAATCTGACGTGTGGCTCGTACTCAGTAACTGATGTTGAGATAATGAAAACATTGGACTGGAAAGAGTAGGGGCTCGGACCCTGGGACGAGGGGCGCAGGCTTGACCCAGGGCAGATGGAGGAGCAAGGGCTTGCCTGGAGAGCTGAGAGGAGAGCGCGGAGACAGCCTCCCGGCCACAAACCTGGGGACGTGGGCGAGGAGAAGAGCGCGGGCAGCTGGAGCGGGGGCTGAGAGCACCCGGGTAGCCACCGAGGTCGTCTCCGCCACAGACGCACAGGGATCCGCTTGATTCTGTCCCTTGGCTCATGAAATAAAAGTGTGAGCACACAGAAATTTATTACAGGGTACTGTCAAGGCCACATGGGACCGAGCAAAAGTGAGAAGATGGGGGAGACCCTCCAAGGCAAACTGCTAAAGTCGCTCAGGAACGGGGGAGGAGTCACCGTATGGAAGTAAAAGGGTCTCGGGAGTCTTGAACTTCATGAATTAAATCGACAGGCGATTCGCGCTGCCGCCTGGTAGAGCTGTGCCTTTGTCCTCTTCGTCTGCTGTTGTGGGCTACCAGTCCTGGAAAGAAGACTAGCTCTGAAACAACTGATTAAATAGATACAATTATCTCAGAAATCGTAAATGGGGCCTCGTGAGACTGCTTTCTGTTTGGCCAGCGTTGAAGAGCCTGTCACATGACTTGTCTGCTTTCTGCCCTGACCGAGATACCCTGATCGCTGTGGGCCTCCTTTAAAGGTGGGTGGTGGTGGGTTCAGTCGCTCGGTCACGTCAGAGTCTTTTGTGACCCTGTAGACGATGCCCTGATAGGCCCCACCATCCATGGGATTGCCAGGCAAGAACACTGGTCTGGGTTGCCATTTCCTTCTCCAGGAGACTTTCCTGACCCAGGGATCGAGTGCGCGTCTCCAGCACTGGCAGGCAGACTTGTTACTACTGAGCCAGCATCTGGCGCTAAAATACATTGTGTGTCTAGAGATTTCTTACTCATCCTAGGGACTGTTCTTTTTAAGAAAAAAAGCAAAACAAGACACTGATTCAGCTGTATAGAGGCACGGTGCAGAAGGTTATCTTCCTCTACAGAGCGGGAATCAGCCCAGTTTTTGTTTCCAGCTATACCAGAATCCACGCTCCAGCTGTCTTTTCTGTCTCTGAATCTGCATTCAGGTGAGGGTTGAAGAAGCAAGTCAGACGCCTCAGGTGTGAGCTGGACCGGTGGTTCCCACACCGTGCCACTGGCCCACCAGCAGCTGCAGCCTCATCCAGGGCGTGTAAGGGACGCGTGTTCTCAGCCCACCCCACACCGAAGCGGTCACGGCTCTATCGCATGTCTTCACGAGCCCCCAGAGGACGTGACGCTGAGCTGAAGCTTGTGACTGGCAGGTTGCAGCCTCGAGACCTGTTTGGTTCTGCTCAGTTCAGCCGCTCAGTCGTGTCCGGCTCTTGGCGACCCCACGGCCTACGGCACGCCAGACTGCCCTTCCAGGTTACAGTCTGGAGAACTGTGTGAGTCAGGGTTTTCCAGAGGAGCGGAGCCAACGGCCTATATATAGACATGCATAAGAGGAGACTAAGCAGAGAGTTGGCTCAGCAGTTATGGGGCTGAGGAGTCCCCTGAGCTGCCATCTGCGGGCTGGAGACCAGGGGAGCGGGCAGCGTGACTCAGTCTGAAGCTCTGGTAATCAGGGCACAGATGGGGCCCAGTCCTGACCTGAGTCCCAGAGCCCTAGAATCTGGACCAGCGGTGTCCGAGGGCAGGAGGAGCCGGGTGTCTCGCCTCAAGCAGAGAGAAAACAGGGGTGCTCTTCCCGGAAAGAGGCCTCTCTGTCTCCTCGGGCCCTTCCTGGGGAGGGCGACCTATTGTAGATTCAGATGCTAAGCTCTTCCCCAAACACCCTCACAGACGCAGCCAGAAATGATAGTTAACCAGCTGTCTGAGCATTCCCTTAGCTCAGCCAAGTGGACACAAAAACTATGGATAAAACTAGTGCATAGACTGAGCATATCATGCAGATTGATTCCTCTCCCTTCTTTCAATTCCGGTTTCATTTCATCAATATTTTATGGTGTACTTGCCAGATATCGCTATAGCTGGGATAATAAAGCAGTCAAGGTTTCTGCTCTCAGACCGACTCGCAGATAAAAGAAAGAATACTCAGTTCAGTTTGAATCTCTGCAATGAAAACAAATTTGTTTAAGTATGGTTGTCCCAAGCATTGCATGAAACATCCTAAGAGTTAGTCTTTGTTTTTCCGAAATTCGAACGTAACCAAATACCCTGTATTTTTATTTGCTAAACCTGGCAGTCTGCTCTGTGGTATGTTTATTCTTGTGGCAAATGTAGACCCAAAAAAGTATACTTATTTTAAAAAGCAATGCTTTAAAAAAAAAAAAAAAAAAAAAAAGCGAGGCTTTTCAGTGGTGATGTGTGCTACTGAGAAGTAAAAAGGTCTGGTACAGTGAAGAGTGGCATTGGGTAGGCTGGTTAGAGAAACCCTTTCTGAGGAGCTGGGAGCCAATTACATGTAGCTCTGAGGGGAGAAAATTCCAGACAAAAGGACCAATTTAGTGCAAAGTCCCTAAGATGAGATTTTACTATGTTCTTGGAATTGGCCAAACGTCAGCACGATGAGCACGGCCAGGGAGAGAGGCAGACGGGGGTGGAGAAGCAGACGGGAGCCCAGCCCTCTCTGCTGAGGCCCGCGGGCAGCGCGGCGGTGATTCCCGCGCAGGCGTTCCTAAGCACAGAGGAGCCGCCACACTGCCCCTGTGATCTTAGCCGCTACCCTTGCTTCTGCGAGGCGAGCCCTTGCTTCTGCAAGAACAAGGAGTGAGGGTGTGCATCAGGGAGGGGCCAGGAAGGGCTCGCTGAGGTCCAGGGAGGGGGTGGTGGCAGCTAGGGCGCGGGTGGTCATCAGCGACTTGAGAGGGATAGACACACTCGGGATACGCTTTGGAGGCGAGAGGGCAGGAGAGAAACTGACGCTGAGGAGGGGAAACTGCAGGAGAGAAGCGCTGGAGGAGGGGAGGGGAGGGGATGAAAAGCCCCAAGGAGGGCGATGGCTGCTCGGGGACAGCCTGCGAGGGTACTGAGATGCCGCCGGACTCCGACGGCTGAGACGGCAAAGACGGCTGCAGTGCAGGGCCCCGGGTTCCACCCCTGGGTCGGGAAGATCTCCTGGAGAAGGGAACAGCTTCCCGCTACGGTATTCTTGCCTGGAGAATTCCGTGGGCAGAGGAAACTGGTGGGTTACAGTCCACGGGGTCACAAAGAGTCAGACACGACTGGGCGACTGAGCTGAACTGATTATCTTTCCAAATCTTGTTGACTTTTTTCTGTTTTGGCATTTCCTCTCCCATTCGCTGCTTCTTCTTTGATTCCTTTAGGACCCTCTTAGTGGGTTTGCAGACGGCACGGAGACAAAGGCATGCAGGGTTAACCTGAGGCTGACAGCAGCAGGTGAGAACGGGAGGCTAGGTGAGCTCTTATCAGTGACTCTGCCGAGAAGCCTCAGGCCTTCAGCCCGCACCCTAGGCATGCAGACTGAGAACAAAAACAGCAAATGGAAAGAGAAACAGTGTAAGTCAGAATTTTAGCTAGAGATGGCTAAGCCTAAAGAAACAAAAATCTGAAACAGTCAGCACGTTTCCCCTTGAATGACCAGTAAAGCACTCTGCACACAGTGAAAACAGTAAGAGCAATCAGCTCAGCAAGAACCACGACAGCTCAGTGATGAGAACGGTCGCGGCGCTCAGCACCGTTGATCTCCTGGCCTGCTGTCTTTCCAGGCCACTGTCTTCCATCAGACCTCCGTAGCCTCTCACCGATGCTGGTGCTGCTGCTGTGCTGCTGGTGAAGGTGCAGAAGACGTGGGTGAAAGCTGGCACTTACGTAGTGCTTGGTATGTGCCCAGCACGTCCAGTGTTTCGATCCTCACCACCATCGTTTCCAGCAGTTACTGTCATTACACCCAACAGGATAACGCAGCAGAGAGCAGCTAAGTACCTCGCACAAGCTCACATAGCTAGGATAGAACAGGATAAAGGATTAGTATTTCAAATAGAATGGAATGGTTCAAAGCCAGGGCTGAACACGAAGTCGTTCTCTAGAGGCTTTGCTTGTACAAACGCACTATAGATGAAAATACTTGAATCTATATGCCACTTGACAACTTCAAAAGCAATTCACTTCATCCCATTTGATCCCTGGGGCTTCCTTGATGATTCCTGTCGTAAAGAATCCACCTGCCAATGCAGGAGATGCAGGCCCGATCCCTGGGTCGGGAAGACCCCCTGGAGGAGGGCATGGCAACCCACTCCAGTATCTTGCCTGGAGAATCCCATGAACAGAGGAGCCTGGCGGGCTACAGTCCATGGGGTGGCAAAGGGCAGGACATGACCTAGCGACTGAATAACACAGAAACACATCTGATGCCCATGGTCCCATTGTACAGTTGACAAAGCCAGTGCCCATCTGACTGCAGACGGTGCTAGTAAGGTAACTGTTTCTGTCTCCTGACACACTGGTGCACGTTGCTAACATTCTCGGAGCGTCAGCCCTAAGCTCAGCTCTTTCACTGTTCATTTTGATGATTATGAGCCTTCACTTACACAGAACCCAGGCAGAGACAGTCTAAAGGCAGCAGAACTGCTTGAGTGCAAGTTGTAAATTGTCGGTCTAAGCCTCAGAAAGTATTTTCCCATAGGAACTGCATGAGTCATGGTAAGTTGGCGCGTAGGCTAACCCACAAATGCCAGAATGCCCCTTCTGTGACCACGCCCACTGCAGCTCTCTGTGGCCTGAGGGGAGAGCAGCCCAGGAGGAAGCAGAGGGCCCAGGGGTGGTGCAGTGCCCCCCAGTGTGGGGTAAAGCGCAGAAAGGCCGTTACCAGCTGAGCATGAGGCTGGGCCAGCTGGGCGTTCTTGACACCTGATGTGCCCGCATGCTGTGCCAAGCTGCTCAGTCCTGTCCGACCCTGTGCGACCCCACGGACTGCAGCCCACCAGGCTCCTCTGTCCGTGGGATTCTCCAGGAAAGAACACTGGAGCGGGCTGCCGGGCCCTCCTCCAGGGGGTCTTCCCGACCCAGGGATGGAACTCGAGTCTCTTACGTCTCCTGCACTGGCAGGCGGGCTCTTTACCACGAGGGCCACCCGGGACGTCTTTACACATGATGGCCACACACAAGCCCTTGCCACTGATGCAGAAGGGAGTAAAACTTGCTTTTTTGTAGTTAAACTTTTTTTAATTGAAATATAGTTGATTGACGATGTATTAGTTTCTGTGCACAGTCGAGTGATTCAGTTATACATACACACGTGTAGTAGATTCTTTTTCATTATAATTTATTACAAGATATTGAATGTCATTCCCCGTGCTGTACAGGAGGACCCTCTTGTTTATCTGTCCTCTGTATGTAAAGTTTGCTGGCTGTTTAATCAAAGAGAGTTCCTGGCACAACGCACACTCCCCGTGTAGGGATCCAGGAACCCCCGTTTCCCTGCTGAAAGAACCAAGGATGGGGGTGATCGGATGACGGCCAGCAGAGAGCCCTCTGTAGGAGGAACACTGTCTGAAGAAGGCGGATTTCCCGAAAGAATGCTGCTTCCTTCTCCGTAGCTGTTAGGCCCCTGCTTTTACAGTCACCAACAGACCATGTGTAATAGAGGCTCTGCTGTCCCAGGCGGGGCCTTAGGAGAACCTGATGTTCTGAGCTGACGTAATCAGTCATGTCAAGCAAAGACATCCATGCTTCACCAGCTTCTGAATTAGGGTTTCTGGGGGAGAAAGCACTTGCCATCCTGACCAGGATGAGAGCCGGGCGTGATTGTGCTTTAATTTATTAATTCTAATAACTATAACCTTAATAATCATTAACTCAGTTATTCATCGATGAATACGTCCTTCTGGAGAAGGAAATGGCAACGCACTCCTATGTTCTTGCCTGGAGAATCCGCATGGACAGAGGTGTCTGATGGGCCACAGTCCACGCGGTCGCAAAGAGTCAGACACGACTGAGCGGCTAAGCACAATATCTCCTTCTGGTGGCTCAGATAGTAAAGAATCTGCCTGCAATGAGGAAACCCAGGTTCGATCCCTGGGCTGGGAAGATGCCCTGGAGAAGGGAATGGCACCCCACCTCTGTATTCCTGCCTGGAGAATCCCACGGACAGAGAAGCCTGGTGGCCTACGGTCCATGGGGTTGCAAAGAGTCAGACATGACTGAGTGACTAACACACACTTTCACTTATTCTAAAAATCATGTGAGATGAACAGATCTGAGATGGATGATGGTGGTTATCTGAGTTCCTGGGGTCTGTGGACCTTCTGCAGTCGTGGAAGATGAAATGTTTTTGTGCAGAGGGCTGGAGGTTCCTGTTGCCAGTGTCCAGAGATTACTTTATCTTGCACTTTTTCCTGAGAGAGATTATCCCTTCTGGCCACAAAGCGTCTCCTCTGTTTACCATTGGGGATCCAGCGAGAGATCAGCTGTCTGACGTTCTAGAAGCTGGGGCTCCCCTGGGGTCCAGTGGCTAAGACTCTGCCCTGCGGTGCACCCACAGGCCTCAGAGCAGCCAGGCCTACAGCCTGCCACTGAGCTCTCGGGCTCTGGCACTGACGGGCCACTCCTTCACCCCTCGCCCAGGTCCGGGGTCTGTTTGCTGCTGGCTGACCCTCCGCTCCGTGCCCTCGGCATCCGTAAACTGCCTCTGTCTTCTGTGCTCCGTCATCCTTGTGACGTCGCTCGCCCACCTGTCAGATGCGGACCCACCCCTTCCTTGGTCTGGTCTCTCTCAGGGTTCTCTTCTCCTCTCCTGCCTTCCCTTAGAGGACACTGATTCTAGTCTCTCCATCTAAAAAGAAAGGCGTGTCTGGCTAACGTCTCTCCTCTCTGAAGAGCCGCCTATATTCTGTCTCCTTGTCAACTTCCTTTGGCCCCACAAACCCCTGCATTCTGGTTTCTATGGAAACTCTGCTCCTTAAAGACCACCTCTGGCTTTCTGGTTGCTTTGAGCAGCGGGTGCTTTCAATCACACTTGTCTTTCTGAGACATTGTTCACTCTTAACCTGTCCCTCTGTCATGAAATGCCTGCTTCCCTCAACTTCTGAGACATTTCCTAGTCTATGATTCCTGGCATTTAGCATTCTTTTTTCTCCTTCTGTCTTTCAGTCTTGGTGTCTTCCATTCCTTAAACCCCAGAGTCCCCCGAGGCCAAATGCTCCGCCCTAGTTCTGGTTACTCTCTCTCCAGGTGATCGCGTACTGATAACTCCCAGATCTGCTTGTCCAGCATGTTTTCCCTTTCCTAAGAAGAGGACTCGGACATTCTGTTGCGTATGAGATGGATAGATAGACAAGCGTCTTATATACACAGAAGAGAACCAAAATCACTCCCCCCACGTTCCTGACCACAGGTGGTATCCCACTTGTCTGGGTCAGAGGCCTGACTGTCACTTCAAGTCCTTCTTGCCCTGCATCAGCTGCGCCCAGAGTCACTCAGCTCTGCACAGCCTCCTGGGGGTTGTCAGGTGTGCCCAGTTTTCTCCACCCTCGTTTAGTGTCTGAATCCAGGCCTGACTCCTTCTCCCTGTGGACCACTGAGCCAGCATCATCGCTGGTCTCTTGCTCGGTCCCACCCCGTCATACCCTAACTTCTTCCCTCAGCTGCCAAAGAGATGAGCCTTCGATGCAAACGTGATCCCAGCCTTCCTGCTTTCGGCTCTTTGGAGGCTGCCTGCCACCTCCGGCTTTTTCACTGATCAGCTCCCTAACTGCCCCTCTGCTGGCTCCGCTTGCCTTGATGTCACAGCATCTCTGGCTGTGGGCATCCGTGCCTTTGCCGTTACCCGCCTCTGTGCCTGTCCTCCCTCTCCAGCTCCCTAGCTCCTACGTTCACCACCTGAGAAGCCTTTGCTGGCCCCACCCTCGAGGTCCCGCCCTGAGCTCTTGGTGCCACTTGCCTGAGTGGCATCCTCTCCCCGATCTGTACTGCTCTGTCTCTGCATCTCTTGACGGGTTAGGAAGCTCCTTGTATCCAGCGCTTGACTCCTCTCATGCCATAATGCTGATCCTCAAGTTAAGGCATGAATGCCGGGATAAATGTACCGATCCCACCTGCCTTTCTGTGGGAAAGAATTGGAAAAAGACTCAGTTCAGTTCAGCCACTCAGTCGTGTCTGACTCTTTGCGACCTCATGGACCACAGCACTCGCCAGGCCTCCCTGTCCATCACCAACTCCCGGAGCTTGTTCAAACTCATGTGCATCGAATTGATGATGCCATCCAACCATCTCATCCTCTGTTGTCCCCTTCTCCCCCTGCCCTCAATCTTCCCCAGAATCAGGGTCTTTTCAAACGAGTCAGCTCTTGTCATCAGGTGGCCAAAGTACTGGAGTTTCAGCTTCAGCATCAGTCCTTCCAATGAATATTCAGGGCTGATCTCCTTTAGGACGGACTGGTTGGATCTCCTTGCAGTCCAAGGGACTCTCAAGAGTCTTCTACAACACCACAGTTCAAAAGCATCGATTCTTTGACACTCAGCTTTCTTCACCGTCCAACTCTCACATCCATACATGACTACTGAAAAAACCATAGCCTTGACTGGATGGACCTTTGTTGGCAAAGTAATGTCTCTGCTTTTTAATATGCGGTCTAGATTGATCATAGCTTTCCTTCCAAGGGAAAAGACTAATTAGAAGCAATAACTGGAAACAATTACATAAAATGTTTCAAATAGAAAACGTTACATTGCTAGTCCATTTAATTTTTATCACAGTATTAGAATACTTTTAGTAGTAAAAGTATTTGAAGTATTTTAAAAGTACTTTTGCCCTTTATGGAATTCTAAATTGGGAGATAAATTCTAAATTCTATCAGAGGTCATCTGTTCCAACCTTCAGTTTTTAAAGTACAATAACTTTTTTAGACAATCATTTAAAAAAATGCCTTTAAAAATAGTTTCATATCTCTTAAGCTCCCACTGGACAGTGAGTTTTCAGTATCTGGACCTGCTGAATGGAAGCTGTTGTCCTCCAGCCCTAAAATAAGCTCAGAGCAAAAGGTTAGAGGAGGCTTGGCGCAGAGGCGCCGGCGTTGCCTGGTAACTCACGGGCGGTGTCTGCCAGGGGCATACCCCGCTGCTGGGCGTCGAAGGGGCCTCACTCACAGAGGTGCTCCCATCTTTGCCACCAGCACAGCGTCAGTTTTACTTGCCTTCCTCACTTCTGCTGTTTCACAGATCAGTTAATAATGATTTTTAATTTTTTTTTAAGATTTTATGTGTGTGGACCATTTTTATAAAGTCTTTACCAAATCTGTTTCCATTCTGCTTCTGTTTTATGTTTTGGTGGTTTTTTTGGCCACAAGGCGTGTGGGATCTTAGTTCCTCAGCCAGGGAGGGAACCCATGCCCTCTGATCTGGAAAGCCAAGTCTCAACCTCTACTGAGAGGGAGGGAAGGGGAGTCCCAATGATGACTTTTTAATGCCCAAGATTGGTAAATACTATTGAATGTCTGACACATTGGAAGGGCTCTCACATCATATGAAGATGCAGAAGGTAGAGAAGGAGAGGGAGATTAGAGACAGACAAAACAAATCATTTTACTCCCTGGTCCGGTGAAAGGAGAAGAAAGAGTAATGTCTAATCCTCCGTGGATGGATAAGAAGAAAGAGCAAGTAGACAGAGGCAGGTAGGAATACACGTGACTGACATACAAATAGCATCGCCTGTAATGTCCCAAACTGGAAACCAGAATCAGGCCACTGAGCCAAGAAATCACCGTCGCCATCATCATCACCAGGACGAGTGAATGATAAGTCAAGTCTGCCCCACTGGCCAGAAAGTCATGTCCACTCCAGGTGGAGTTAGCAAAGGAAGGGAAGCCATCAGAGTTGGATGTGGTGATGGGACTAAAATAATCCGAAGGATGGATGTAAATTAAAAAATTGAAAAAGTTGAACGGTCAATATAAGGCAGTGATTCTTAACCGGGGGAAATTTTGCCACCAGAGGGATGCTTGGCAACGTCCGGAGAGAGTTCTGGGCGGGGAGAGGGAACTACTGGAATCCTGTAGGGAGCAGCCAGGAATGCCACTAAACATCATATAACAGATGGCGGAGAATAGTCCGGTCCAAAATGTCAGCAGTGCCAAGGCTGGGAAACCCTGATGTCAGGGGATTTTCAACCTGATAAACAGGCCCAGGGAGACTGACTGGCTTTACCAGTGGCCCCTGCGCAAGCTCTTTTCTTAACCTGAGCACGCAGTGAGGCCTGCTCACACCAGCTTCCAAGATCCCCAGTCTGTGTCCTGCAGCCTCACGTTTGTAGCTTGAAATAGGTTAGTTCCACCATGGAAGCTGGCAAATGGCGCAAAGCAGGACTTTGCGCCTCCACGCAGCACACCCGCAAAGCTCACTTCACACAACGAGCAGCAATCAGGGGGCTTCCCTGGTGGCTCAGATGGAAAAGAGTCTGCCTGTAATGCACGAGACCGGGTTCAACTCCTGGATTGAGAAGATCCCCGAAGAAGGGATGGTTATCCCCTCCAGTCTTCTTGCCTGGAGAATCCCGTGGACAGAGGAGCCTGGAGGGCTACAGTCCACCGGGTCGCAAAGAGTCGGACACGCCTGAGCGACTGACCCCCCCGCACACATGGTGTCACTGCTCCTCAGTCACTGGCGGAGCAAGGCTGGCCCTCTCGCTTTCTGTCCTTGCCCTGCCCCTCCTCTCTCCCCGCCCCCTCCTCCCTTCCCCCGCCCCCTCTTCCCTCCTCCTTCCCCTCCCACCGCCCCTCCTCCCTCCCTCTTCTTTGCATTTTTAAAGGGCACCACTCTTCAGGCACAAGTGCAGGTCACTAAACCCTTAATGCTTGTGCTTTCAGCCTGAGGGTCTCGGAGGACAGCATCTGTCAGCACCACCTGAAGGGCTTCCTGATCGCCGGCCCACCTCCAGAGTTTCAGGTGCAGGAGGCCTGTGGGGCCCAAGACTGCATTTCCCACAGGTCCCAGTGGAGCCAGTGCTGCTGGCCTGGGGGCCCCGTTCTGAGGACCCCACTCCAGGCTGTCTGAGAACGGCCTTGCTGACTCCCGTCACTCTTGTTTTGGGGAAGCAACCCCTTGGGGCTCCAGGTGAAGCTTCCGCTCCTCTCACAACATGTGGCCTGGCAAGACGCGGGCCGCCGCTTGTCTGGGCTGCCTGCAGTTCTAGCAGTTTTCTGCCTCTGGCCTTGGATGCTTGAAGATGAATCTTGGGATTATCACGTGTGACAGTTAGTGAAATAATCGCACATGTGGAGTGTCAAGTCACAGGGCAAGTTTGCAAGAGCCAGCCAGACCTTACCTGTGCGTGCTGACCAGTGGTCTAGGAACACAGAAAGTTTTTTAAGTCTAAGTTCGATTTTCTATTGGATTATAGCCGATTAACAATGTGATAGTTTCAGGTGGACGGCAGAGCAACTCAGCCAGCCCTCCACACTCATCCTTTCTCTCCGACTCCCCTCCCATGGAGGCTGCCACGCAACACCACACAGAGTTCCCTGTGCTGTGCAGTAGGTCCCCCTTGGTGATGCATTTTAAATGAGCAGTGTGTACCTGTCCACCCCAAACTCCCTGTTCTCCCTTCCTCCCCTCAGACCCCCGCAACCTTAAATTCATTCTCTAAGTCTATTTCTGTTTTGTAAATAAATCCTTCTGTATCGTTCCTCTTTAGATCCCACGTATAAAGGAGGTCACACAGTAGTTCTTCCTCTCTAACTTCCTTCACTCAGTATGACACAGAAGCATTTTGACAAGTTTCTAAAAAATATGGGAAAAGGTTCAAAAGTGGGAATAAGTAAAAAAAAAAAAAGTGAAATGTTAAAGAAAATTCTGAGATGGAGAAGACGGGTTTCTGCCGTGCTGATGGAAGCGATGTGAGGGTCTTCAGGGCCCCTTTGCTCAGGCCCCAAACCAGCTTCGGAGCAGGGTTCCCTCTGCCAGGTTTACAGGGCATCTCCGCCCTACACGCCCCCTTAGGCATCCATTCCCAGTCTCTCAGATCGGCTGCCAGCTGCAGAGCCCCCCTCTCCCAGCACCTCCGCTGCCTCCAGACAAGTAGAAACCATGGCCGCCCTCTTCTTTGTGATGCTGAGCAGTTGAGCCGCCCTCAGCCCCCTCGAGCATGCCACCAGCTGGCCCAGGCTCCCAAAAGACCCTGCAGGGCTCACCATCAGGTCCCGCCACTCACAGAGGGGTTTTACCAGAAGGGTCCTGGCAGGAACAGATGGAGCGCTCTTGCTGGGGTGATTTGAGGAGAATTTAATTGAGGGGCCATTTGCAAAGGCGCAGGCAGGGTTTCTGGGAGATAAGTTCAAGGTGGGAAGGGCGGGCTGGCTTTCTACCCCGAGGCAGGCAGAATTCTCAGATGACCGTCAATGACCTTCAATGCTCAGTTGCTCAGTCATGTCCGACTCTGAGACCCCATGGGCTGCAGCTCACCAGGCCTCCCTGTCCATCACCATCTCCCGGAGTTTACTCAAACTCATGTCCATTGAGTCGGTGATGCCATCCAACCATCTCATCCTCTGCTGTCCTCTTCTCCTCCCACATTCAATCTTTCCCAGCATCAGTTCTTTTCAAATGAGTCAGTTCTTCGCATCAGGTGGCCAAAGTATTAGAATTTCAGCTTCAGCATCTGTCCTTCCAATGAATATTCAGGACTGATCTCCTTAGGATGGACTGGTTGATCTCCTTGCGTCCAAGGGACTCTCAAGAGTCTTCTCCTGCACCAAGCATCGGAAGCATCCATCCTTTGGCACTCAGCCTTATTTAGCCCTTGAATGTGGCCGGACCCTATGATTTGCTTCTAGCTAGGAGGAGACGGCAGGGTGACAGATGTCCCTCCTGTGGTTCAGTGACATGGTGTGAGGTGCTGTCTGGCTGATGGGGGGAGGTTCTCCTGCTGGCCCAGGTCAAGGGGGCTGCCCTGCTGGAAGAGGGGCTGAGAAGCAGGGAAGTCCAGCATCCTCTGAGAGCCAGGAGTGGCCCCTGGCTGACAGGTAGCAAGAAAGCAGGGACTTCAGTCCTTAAACCATGAGAAACTAAATTTTGCCAATAATCACGTGAGCTTAGAAGTCCCCAGGCTCTAGAGATGAACTACTGGGCCACTCCTGCGCTGCTGCCTTGGGAGACCTGGGCTGGAGGGGCCAGCTGAGCCCAGGCTCCAACTCACAGGAACCGTGTTGTGAGCTAAGCGTGTGCGGCCCCTCCCTAGCCCAGTGGACGGGGTCAGGAGGTGGGGCCTTTTGGAGGTGGTTAGCTCCTGGAGGTGGAGCCCTATGGATGGGTCAGTGCTCTCATAACACTGGCCCAGAGGGCTTTCTTGCCCGCTTTCTGCCGTGTAAGAATGCAATGAGACTACACTCTGTATTTGAAATGGACCGCCAGCAAGGACCTAGTGTGCCCCACAGGGACCTCTGCTCAGTGTCATGTGGCAGCCTGGATGGGAGGGGAGTTTGGGGGAGAACGGATCCATGTTTAGGTATGGCTGAGTCCCTTTGCCGTCCACCCGACACTGTTACAGCAGTGTTAATAGGCTATGAAAAGTAGTGAAAGTGTTAGTTGGTCAGTCGTGCCTGACTCTTTGTGATTTCATGAACTGTGGCCCCCAGGCTCTTCTGTCCATGGAATTCTCCAGGTGAGAACGTTGGAGTGGGTAGCCATTCCTCTCTCCATTTAATAAGCTATACTCCATTGTTTGAAGTCTACAGAGACACAGTTCACGAAATAAGCCTGGTTATAAGTCAGACAGCTCTGTAGTTACTGGGTGAAGGAGGTTGTCTCTAGAGAGCAGATTCAGTGCTCCTCTTTCCTCAAGAGACACAATTTATTCACTTCTCTGATAAGAAGGGATTTGTTTAAACACACTGTATCTTTATAGCCGTAGAGTTGAAGACTTGTAGAATCTGCCTGCCAGTGCAGGAGATGCAAGAGACAAGTGTTCAGTCCCAGGGTCGAGAAGATCCCCTGGAGAAGGGAATGCCACACTACTCCAGTATTCCTGCCTGGAGAATCCCATGGACAGAGGAGCCTTGTGGGCTACAGTCCACAAGGTCGAGAAGAGTCAGGTACCACTGAGCGACTGAGCACCACCACCGCTGTTTCCTAGGGCTACCGTGACAAAGTACCACCGACTGAGTGCTTTAAACCACAAACTGCATTGTCTTGCGCTTCTGGCCACAACAAGCCTGAGTTCCAGGCAGGGCTGACTCCTTTCCAGGGCTGAGGGGGTGTCTGTCCCCTGCCTCTCTCCGAGTCTCTGGTGGCCTCAGGCATCCCTTGGCTTGTAGGTGTTCCTCTCTCTGACTTCACATGGCTTCCCTCTATGTGGATCTGTGTGTCTAAATTCCTGTTTCTTTTATGAGGACAGCTATATAGGATTAGTGCCCATTCTGATGACCTCATCTTAATCATCCACAAGACCCCAATTCCAGATAAGGGCACATTCACAAGTCCTGGAGATTAGGATTTGAATATCTTTAGGGGTGGGGATACATAACTGAACCCAGAAGAGGATCTAATACCAACCTACAGTTTAAAGGCAATGTCACGTGCAAGATAGAGATTCATGTCTTTCTGGTTTTCCTTGCCCGCCTTATCTGGGGAAACTGGGAAATATCCTTTCATGCAAATTGTTCCAGGGAAAGCTACTACATAAACATTAAGTCATTCAAATAATAAATGTGATTCAGAGGTGGGTGGGAGGCCCTGTTTGTATATTTGTACTCTTCTTTTCTTTGCAGGGCCATGGTTAAAAAGGGGAAATAACATGTAACATGATTCACTTTTCCCCTTGAGGATGCTGGCTTCAGTAGAGGACGCTTGCATTTCTGTTTATTGATCTTTCTTTATTCCCTCTTCGTTATTGCTCTACGAATGAGAACGGTGTTTGTTCCTGAGTGCGTTAAGAGGGCATCGTAGGTTTCTATAATGAAGCAGCTTGGTTCTTAAAAAAAATAAGCAAGAGAGACTGAACTGACCACTCTCAGCATACTTTGAAGACCCCGAACACCTCAGCGTTCTTCCCCGTCCTTCCTGTCGGGCTGTGTGGTCCTGCTGGCTGAATGCTCTGTTGATCTGAACAGGATGGGTTCTTTGTAGTCAGGCCCCCTTGCTGACATAGTATTCTGTAATTGCTCAGTGCTCTGTGGCCTGAGAAGACGAACCAGCAGCGCGTTTGGGAAACTGTCTTGCCTTTCCAGCTCCTCGTATCTGGCCTGTCAGTCAGCCAAACAACCCATCAGGAGACGTTCAATCTCTGCATGGAGCCGCTGGTAGAGGTTTCCTGGGTTGGCTTGGGAGCGGGCACGAGAGGGGTTGTCATTTTCTTTGACACGTGTTTCTTCAGATCCACTGCTTTTAAAAATGATATTTTTATTCAAATTAGTTGCAGCCAAAGGAAAGCAAGTGCAGAGAAGCATGCATTGATGCCCGGCCTCCTGCTGGCCCGGAGCGTCTGCTCTGAGGCAGGCGGCAGCGCTGACCCAGCCTGAGGGGCCCGGCTCCGATCCCAGGACTGCTGACTTCCTAATGGTGTGCCTGCACACAGCTCTTACCTGCAGCCGCCGGAACGCAAGGGTGCTCCACATTCGGTCCACAGCTGTGTTTTCTGCTTTAGTTCAGGGAACTGGGAAAAGCAGCAGATCGTAGGTCGGGACGTCTCGTCAAGGTGGAGCCTCACGGTCCCTGTTGAAGGAGCTTTCAACCTCCTTGAATTTAGGCTAAAACTGAATGTCCCTCTGAAAGAATGGGTGTCTCTGAACACCTCAGTGGCCGTGTGTAAGCTTAAATCACCTACCTTCCTATAAAACAAAGCATACCGGGAGCTCACACTTCCTGCTGAAATAACCAGGAGAAACTGCCTGAAGCCCCTCCCTGCTTCCCACTGTCAAGTACGTTTGGTCCGTGATGTCTGGTCGGCACCCAACAGGTAACTACCAGCAGCGCCAACACAGAATGGGGGCGCGGTGCCAGCTCAGAGGTGTGGTCAGATGCCCGCCTAGCCTTTCCAAGCCCAAAGCCACGTGGCGGAGAAACATGGGCGGGAGGTTCCAGCTGCCGTCTTGCCCGCGATTCGCGCACTTGACCCCCTGCCCCAGCCATCATCAGTGTGACTCCTTCTGGCCTCCCTTACTCACTCTGGAGATGATTATTTGCCAAACTTTTGCCAAGCTGTGTAGATGGCATGAGATGGGCGCAAAATGAGCATTTTCTGGACTTCCCTGGCAACAGAGCAGTTAAGACTCTGAGCTTCCAGAGCAGGAGGTGCGGTTTCTATCGCTGGTCGGGTCGGGGAGCTGGGGGCCCACGAGTCAGCGCGGCGTGCCACACATCACCAAATTAAATTAAAGCATGTTCTCTGTGTCCTCCCTCCAGGGGAAACGCACCGACTAGTAACTGGCGACTCGGAAAACTCTGTGTTCCCCAAGAGCGAAAGGAATGGTAAAGGCCCCCGTTACTTTCCATCAGGAATAGAGTTATAAGTAACCAGCAAGAAAAATATTGAGGGATAGAAGTCCTTGTCAAAAGGCGAAACCGGCATATAATTTTGCAGTCCCCATGACCTCAGTATAGTGGATCACTTTTTAAAGCTTTTTTTTTTTTGCTGCATTTAGTGAATACCTTTTGTGTTATACCAATTCCAAATAAGACCTCAAGATCTTTACACATTGCAATTTGGAGAAAGCCTATTTATACTCTTATCTTTGAATTTAAGTAGACAAAGAGAAATTTATAGTGAAGAAGACAAAGAAACATACAGTGTGAATTATGAACACCGTGTGGTGAAATACAAAATGATTGTTTATGCAGGATTAATGGAACTAATGTTTAGTCTGCAGCTCAGCTATACGCAGATTAACAAAAGGTATTTACGTGAAGGGACTTGCGAATTTGTGTGTTTGACAGAATGTTATTCATTGTGAAAAAGTTAATCTAGTGAAAGTATACTTCAGTGGGGGGGGGGGGGCATGACCACTACAACTAACAGAAAAAGTACTGAGTTCAGTGTCTGCAAGGCTAAGAGATACCAAGTTCCCAGAGAGTGAACCTTCATACAGATTCCAGCGTTTTCTCAAACACACACTGTGCAACACTTGAAAGGCTGGCTATTACACATTACCTTGTCGATTTTAAAAGCAAGAAGTTGGCAATGAAATGAGTATGCATGGTGTGGGGAAAAGCTGAGGTTTTTAGAAACAGACAGCCTAAAATCCTAAATCTGCTAGGAAGCTAGGTGAACCAACTCCCTGGAATCTTACCAAGCCTCAGTTTCCCCTTCTGTAAGATGGGAACGTTCACTCCTCACTCAGTCGCTCAACCAACAGTCATTATGTGTGGCCAGCGTGCACCAGAAACACAGCATGAACAACAGAGTCCTGTCTCCAGGACAACAGACCCCAGAGGGTGAAGAGACAACAAACCCACCGTAAATAACCAGGGTGTCGAGGGGCCATGCTCGCTCACTCGGTCGTGTTCGACTCTGCGACCCCATGGGCCGTAGCCCTCAGGCTCCTCTGCCCATGGGATTCTCTGGGCAAGAAGACTGCAGTGGGTTGCCGCGGTTCCTCCAGGGAATCCTCCCCGCCAGGGACCAAGCCCGCGTCTCTTAAGTCTCCTGCACTGGAAGGGGGTTCTTTACCATTGGCGCCACCAGGAGGCCCGTGTGTCAGGAGGTAACAGATGCCTGGTGTTCGTTTCCTTGGGCTGCCAATTTTAGGTAACAATGTACCACAAACTGAATGGCTTAAAATGATAGAAATGTGTTCTCTCACAGTCCTGGAGGCTGGAAGTCTAAAATCAAGTGTCGGCAGGTCCAGAAGGTTCTAAGGAAGGATGGCTTTGCTGCCTCTTCCCAGTGTTGGTGGCTGCCTGGGGCCCTCGGCTCACAGCCACGTCACTGCCGTCTGCCCTCGCTCGCATCGCACAGCCTCCCTGCGTTCACAGCGGTGTGCCCTCCTCCAAGGACCCTAGTCGAACTGGACTCAGTATAACTTCACTTTAGCTCCTTACATTTGCCAAGACCCTATTTTCAAATAAGGTCACGTTCTGGGTGGACATGAATTTGAGGGGGACACTCTTTGTGAAAAAGCTGGCTTAAAACTCAACTTTAAAAAACTAAAATTATGGCATCTGGTCTCATTGCTTCATGGCAAATAAATGGGGAAACAATGGATACAGTGAGAGACTTTAGTTTCTTGGGCCCCAAAATCATTGCAGCCATGAAATAAAAAGACGTTTGCTCCTTGGAAGAAAAGTTATAACTAACCTAGACGGCATACTAAAAAGCAAAGATATTACTTTGCCAACAAAGGTCCATCTAGTCAAGGCTATGATTTTTCCAGTGGTCGTGTATGGATGTGAGAGTTGGACGGTAAAGAAAGCTGAGCACCGAAGAATTGATGCTTTTGAACTGTGGTGTTGGAGAAGACTCTTGAGAGTCCCTTGGACTGCAAGGAGATCCAACCAGTCCATCCTAAAGGAGATCAGTCCTGGGTGTTCATTGGAAGGACTGATGTTGAAGCTGAAACTCCAATACGTTGGCCACCTGATGTGAAGAGCTGACTCATTGGAAAAAACCCTGATGCTGGGAAGGATTGGGGACAGGAGGAGAAGAGGATGGCAGAGGATGAGATGGCTGGATGGCATCACCAACTCGATGGCCATGGGTTTGGGTGGACTCCAGGAGTTGGTGATGGACAGGGCGGCCTGGCGTGCTGTGGTCCGTGGGGCCGCAGAGTTGGACACAACTGAGGGCTTGAGCAGCACGAGCACCTGGACATGTCTCTTCTCTCCTGCCCGGACTACCCTGCTATCTCGGCACATTAAGAAATTTCTCCCTCTGTGTTTGATTTGACTAACTCCTCCAACCAAGAAGTTCTTTCCTACCTAGCCAGCCACCTGATAAAGGATCTGACATTTTTCCCATTGCTGAAGGGACTGTGTTTCAGGGCTTGTATTGGTTAAAGTCCATCATGAGAGGTTTCGTAAGGAGAATTCCTGCTAACCCAGGATACCTGCAGAGCAAGTTTATACCTGCAAAACCTGCAGAGCAAGGATAACTGCTTGGGTTGGAAGTAAACCTCGTGTCTTAGGTCCTGTGCTCACTGGTGGTCATCTCTGGAGAGTCTCTGGGCTCCCTGGAGAGGACCATGGCTAGGTTCTAGAAGCCTCTCTTAGGTCTTTTCCTTCCAAAATGGCCCTGTGATTGGTCTAAGTCAACGGACCTTGAGTGTTTACATGTCCTTTAACACTGAACCCATCGTTGTACTTGTTGTTTGAAAAACACTGGGAAGAGTGGAAGGGGTACAAGGTGAGGTCATGAGTGAGTACAGTGCCCGTAAGTGAGTCCTCGGTCCGTCTCTTGGGCTGTTTATCAGGCATCACGAGCGTTTGCAAACGTCCTATTTGTACCCATGTCGTCACATCGTCACTTGTGCTCCGTACGTGGATTGGGAAATGATGTCTTACTGCTCTGTAGGGCTTCCTGTGATGTGTTTGGTGGACGTTGGGAGGCATTGTAATGCTTCACTTAAGAAACTCTGAGCCTCGGGACTGGGGAACACTGCACTACCTGACTCCACCCTGCAAGATTATTCATTTGCTTGACACCCCAGGGGAGAAACTGCTAAATATACTGACACAAAAACGTTTGCTAACCAGGCTGTTTAGGGTGTCATTAATGGACTTCGGCAAGCTTTTTTGAATTCCAGATCGAATCCATTCCTTTTTCTGAACTTTTGATTTTGTATTGGGGTATATAGCCAGTTAACAATGCTGTGATAATTTCCGGTGGACAGCAAAGGGACTCAGCCATCCTTCTACTTGTGTCCATTCTCCCCAAACGCCCCTCCCACCCAGGCTGCCACGTGACACTGTCAGGCCTTTCTTCTCCCTTTGATATGTCTGAGATGGAAATGTCTGGGAGGCAGCTATAACTGACACAAGCTCAGCAGCAAAGTGTCCTGATGGGCTTCTGAGAAACACAACTAGACCTCCTGTAGTCTCGCCTCTGCTTGGAGGGTGTGGAAGTACCCCAATCTCTGCTAGAAAGAGGAAGTCATTGCAGAGCGATTAGGGAACAGTCGCTACCAATTATGCTTTTTGCCCTGAAGCCACCCCTTGAATGAGACTCAGCAAAAATGAAACAGTGAACTCTTTCATCACGTTTGCTTTCATCTTAAGATGAGATTTAATGTAACATCTAGTCTTTGACGCACCCACAGGGAAAAGCGTTTGGTTAGCTTTTGTGCTTCCATTTGTTTGGGGCGTCCTAGGACCGCAGCCTCTGACGGGCAGCCGGGGAGCGCGGCGGGAAGGCAGAGCCCGGCCAAGCCCCGAGCTTCAGTTCAAGCTCCTCTCTGACGCGGACAATGCCACCCCTTGTGTGGGAAACAAAGCAGGCGCAGGGCTTTGTGTGGGATCGCTCATGACGATTCGCCCCAAGAGTCCCTTTCTTATTAGCGCAGGGTTTGTGTGACGGCCCATGAAAGACAGCTGTGTGCTCACCAGAAACAGGGCCAACTGTCATGGTGCGGTGGCCTGGGGAACACAAGATCCTCCCAAAACCCAAAACCCTTTTAAAGTGTAAGGCTCATTAGAGGGTGTGAACGTGGTCCTCGGCTGGAGTGCGCTCTTCAGGAATCTGTCGCTGTTTATCTAACGCCTGCGCCCTGGGCTCCGAGCGAGACCTTGTGCGCACCTCCCCTGGTTGAGACTCCTGTGTCCCTTGGTTTTCTCAGCTGCTCTTTTAACAGAGTCCCTTTCTCCACTGATGCTCTAAATGACATTTATAAAATGTTTGTCTTAGGCCTCTTCTCTTTTTTTCTCAGCACCTTTCCTGTAGAGCTAATTCTCTTCCAATCTTCTTGCTGTTGTTCAGTCGCTCAGTCATGTCCGAATCTTTGTGACCCCATGGACTGCAGCACGCCAGGCCTCCCTGCCCATCACCAACTCCCGGAGTTTACTAGACTCATGTCCGTGGAGTCGGTGATGCCATCCAACCACCTCATCCTCTGTCGTCCCCTTCTCCTCCCGCCTTCAATCTTTCCCAGCATCAGGGTCTTTTCAAATGAGTCGGCTCTTAGCATCAGCTGGCCAAAGTATTGGAGTTTCAGCTTCAGCATCAGTCCATCCAATGAATATTCAGGGTTGATTTCCTTTAGGATTGACTGCTTCGTCTCCTTACTGTCCAAAGGACTCTCAAGGGTCCAATCAAATTGCAGTCTAAATAATTACAAAATCTCTGTTCCAAACCTCACCTTATCTCCTGAGCTCTGATCTCTTATTGCTGATCGCCTGAATATCTTGCTTCTGCTGCAACTGAAACTTGATTTTACATCCAACTTATTTCTCCTCTTCCCTCCTCCCAGAAAAAAATACGGCCCTTCTGATCTTCAAAACTTAATTTTTGTTTTCATCAGTGTTATACCTGATCAGTCAAACAGCTTTACCTTCATCACCTGGCAGTTTCCTGCCCCCATCTCTTCTCCTAGTCCTTTCAGCCTGAGGGGCAGCATTCCCCCTGTGTCACAAGCAGCCTACCTGTGTTGCTCCTCCTGCATCTTTCCATTTTAGCCGTGGTCTATCTCACCGCCCCACACACTGTGCATGGGTCCTCCCCAAACACTGACATCACAATTTTTTTAGACTTTCAACAATGCCTTTGACTATGCATGTGCATGCTGCTGAGTGATGTGGTATTTTTAGACTGCTTTTCCTTCCTTGTAAAACGTGACTTTAATCCTACCTTCACTTGGGCTTCGTGTCTCCTATGTGGGACTCTCTATTTTATCTGTTTTTTCCAGAGAATAAACTCTGAAGGGGCTTCAAATTGTGGTGCCAGAGAGGACTCTTGAGAGTCCCTTGGTCAGCAAGGCAATCAAACCAGTCCATCCTAAAGGAAATCAGTCCTGACTATTCTTTGGAAGGACTAATGCTGAAACTCCAGTACTTTGGCCACCTGATATGAAGGGCTGACTCATTGGAAAAGACCCCAATGCTGGGAAAGACTGAAGGCGGGAGAAGGGGATGATAGAGGATGACATGGTTGGATGGCATCACCGACTCGATGGACATGGGTTTGGGCAAACTCCAGGAGATGGCGATGGACAGGGAGGCCTGGCGTGCTGTGGTCCATGGGGTTGCAGAGAGTCGGGCTTGACTGAGCGCCTGAACAAGAAAAGGCTCTGAAGGACAGTCAGTGTCATGGAGGGAAGCCCAGTGTGTCACAGGCGACCTGGTGATGCTGGCGCTTCCTGAGTGGGCCGGCGGCCCCTCGGTCAAAGACCCCCCTCTTCTCCCTCCCGGAGGTGCCTGGGCTCGCGTCCCTGAGTCCTCAGGCGTTCCGCCCCACACGAGAGACTTCCCCCGCTCTCCTCTCCTGTCTCAGGCCTCCCCTCCTCTTGCTGACCCGGGCAGCGCCCCCTCAAGTCTTCAGCTCCCAGACCTGCGCTGCTTTCCTTTCTCCCTCCCCACCCCACCTCTCTTCCTTCCTTCCATCTCTTTATCACTTTAACATCCGCGACCATTTCTGTGGGCTTTCTTGAGGGATCAGAGTTCAATGAGTATTTTGGTCTGCTTTCTCTAGCCAGAAATTGGTCCTGTTCTTAATCGAGGTTGTGTATGAGTTTATGAATACTTTTTCTCACTGGTTTCTTCCGCATAGTCATCCTTTACCGTCACTCCTTGGTCTTTCCCTAGTCGTTGTCCAGGTTTAGGATGCTGATAACCGGTTTCTGGGGTGAACGCACCCAGGGACAGCTGGACTGTTGACAGGTCTACTGCCCAGCTACATCGCGCTGCACACTTTCAGTGTGGGCCACCTGTTCTTCTCGTACACCCACACTACCCGGCCAGGTTTGTGCTGTCTTTGAATGACTGGAGTTCATCATTCTTTGACATGGGCCTCAGGCAAACATTGCACTTCTGTGTTAGCAAACTGCAGAGAAGACATGAAGACCCGTCTTCCTGCTCATGGGTAAATGTGCACTGCAGTGCCTTTTGTGGTTCTTTCTGGAGGAGAAGCCACAGGAGCTGAACTTCATGTGGGCCCCGAGCAGGGTGAGTCCTACTTCTTATGGGTGCGCTGGTCACCCAGCATGGAAAAGTGGCTGAAGGGACCCAGACTCCTCTAGGGGAGAAAGTGAAATCTAGAGAGGTAAACCCCGTAAGTCAGCTGTGCGCTCTGCTGGGACCCGTGGTGTGACTGAGTTCGCCTTGTCCCCCAGGATCCGCTCAGTGCTCTGCATCCCCTCTTCTAGGAAGCCTTCCTTCACTGCCAGCCCACCCTTCTAGGTTGATTCGAGTGTATTTTTAAAACATTTATGTATTTGTTTGGCTGTGTCAGGTCCTAGGTCACACGGGATCTGCTGCTGCTGCTGCAGGATTCTAGTGGCCTGGGCTTAGCTGCGCCACGGGGTGCGGGATCTCAGTTCCCCGACCAGGGATTGAACCCACGTCCCGAGTGCTGCCAGACAGACTCTGGACCGCCGGACCACCAGGGAAGCCCCCGGTTTGAGGTCTTTACCGATGCCCCAGATCGAAGTGTGCTTACCTCATCGTTGAGGAGAACACCTTTTCCCCAGGTCCAGTCTTACGGTTCCCTTCGGATTATAGCAGCCCTCCTCCTCAAGCATCCTTCTCTCAGACCGTTGTGTCCTACACGAGTGCAAGGTTTCCACACACTGTGACTACTGTGGTCAGACCTGGAGAGCCTCCAGGTCTCTGCGCCCGTGCGCGTGCATCTGAGTAGGGCTGCCGCTACGTGCGTCTGCTCTCAGTAAGGTTTTCCCTTTGGAGAGTCTGTCCTCAAATTCCTTGAGGGGGAGCCCCGAACCGGAGCTGCCTGTATCCTGACGATGTTTGTCACGTGTCCAGCTCCCAGACTTCCTGGGAGAATTGGGCGCAGTGATGAACATACACAAAAACGCTTTGTCAGCAGGAATGTGCCAGAAGGACACAAGGCATTGTTGTTGCGACACATCCTATGCTTTGTTTATAGTCCAACCTGAAAAAAATTTGGATTAGAAAATGACTTTTAATCTGGGAAAAAAATCAATCTTTAATAGACCTATAGGTGTATGTTTAATGCGAGCTGTCTTATGTATCTAAAAGTACAATGATTAGTTTTAGCAGTTTTTCTTTCCTTCCTTTTTTTCTTTTGCAATGGGCTTAAGATTTTATCATTTGAAAATGCCTATCTCACCCACCCTGTACAATATTAAAAAAATAAATCAAATTTGTTTGTGTTCAGTTCTATATAAAAACTATGATCATTTTGCAACTATAATTAACTTAAAATACAACTGAAGTAGACTACAGATGGGCTTCCTGATGACTGAGCAGTAAAGAATCTGTCTGCCAGTGCAGGAGACTCGGGTTCATCCTTGAGTTGACAAGATCCCTGGAAAAGGAAATGGCAACCCACTCCAGTACTCTTGACTGGGAAATCCCATGGACAGAGAAGCCTGGAGGGCCACAGTCTATGGGGTCCCACAACAGCCAGACACAGCTCAGACTAGACAACAACAGACTGCAAATACAAAAATCACTATAAATTAATCAATGCTTATTATGGAAGTTCTGTGTAGTTTCCTGTGTCTTTCAGTTGTGGACTGTGAGTCTCCAATTTTAAAAAAATTTTAATATGTTAACCAAAGCTTGTTTTTTCCTTACTTTTTTTGGTATTGATATTCACTATAAATCTCATCAGTCAACCTTGACTATAACACTTGTATTTGAGTAGGGAAAATATAAATATGGGCTTTCCCACTCTTTTATCCTTCAGTGCCTTTTGCCTGATTTAAATCTAACATGCATCAGTTTCACATTTAGGTTCTTATACTTTTAAGTACCAGAAGCAAAGTAGGTTACAATTCTAGAAAATGTATGTTAATACTAGTATCAACCTTCAGAATACAAAAAAGGTGCAATGGAAAAATGTTCATTCTTCAAAATATTACAGGTGCAAAAAACAGCTATTGTTAGATTTTGAGCTTTTCCTATTTTTTAATGTTAAAAATTGTATATACTCCAGTAAAGGGATAGTCAGCCCCTTTTTCCTTTCTCTCTTCCTTCCTTCCCGCCTTCACTACCCCCATCCTTCTTCCCACTCCCAGGTCATGTGATTCTAAAGGAGCGAAGAAACTCCAGTTTGAGAAGCTGATTCCTGATGAAGAATCCAGGGCGTCTACTTTTATGAGAGCAACGTTGGTGGGCAGGTGGGTCCTTCTAAAGCTGTAGATCCAAGAGGAAGGTTTATGGATGCTGTGACTACCACTGTATTCCTCCTACTTACAAAGAGCTGGCTTGTAGCAGAGGCTCAGTCAGACTTCCTTGAATGAGTTCATCTGCATAACTGGACCATCACAGTTTGGATCATCATATCACCGTACGGCCCAGAGTCAATAAATACAACTCAGATTAAGTCTAGATCTACAAGCTCACATGGGGCTCAAACAAGGAGACACAGACTCCGGTCTGTGTGCTTTTGCCCAGAACTATAATCTAACAGGGAAAATGTAGAAATTAAGACTCATGGACAAAGCTGGAAAGTGAATGCCTTTCTACTCCTCTTCCAGGTCTCGCTGCGTTTCCGAGTCGTCTCCATATACTCACCCCAGCTTTCTCCTTCCTCTCTAGCCATGTGACCCTAGAAAAGATGCTCAACCCTTCTGAGCTCTTTTCTACAACAAGAATCATATATACGTCTTAAAGGGCTAAAGGGGTCACTTCAGAAAACAGATGTGATAGGCCTGACAGTGAGCTGGCACAGGGCTGCCAGCCACAGTGCAGAGCACCGGGTTAAGTTCAAATCTCAGGCAGTGACATGTTTTCATATGCATATGTCCAAATATTGCAGTTACTGGGTGTCCTGTGTTTTATTTGCAAAACATGGCCACCCCATCGTGGCATGTTATATGACGTTTCCTCATGTAACATGGTACATGTTTGGTAAATGTTTCCTTGATAAGTGTTTCCTCATTTCCACTTCCTCATAAGATCATCTAAAAAGGACGTCAGATTCTGCCTGATTTAAATGTTGCTAAATTGTGGTTGAAGGACAGAGAGATAAGAAAAGATGACTCTCGCAAAATCTGCTATTACCATATTTTTATTTCCACAAGTAGAATAGTGAAAAAATAATCATAAAAATACTGAAGGCCAGAATAGTGTCCTGATTCAATATTTATAGAGTGCTTAAATAAGTCATGGTTCTTGAAAATGATGCATTTTTATCTAGAAACTTATAGTATGTTTATAGTGAATTTTTTCATGTTTATAGCATAGTTTTGAGTGGGAAAAGTGGGATAGGAAATTGTAACATCATTATGATGTCTACCCCATTAAAGCACACAGAAAGAATCTAAAGGAAATGTGTGGAAATAACTCTGGGTCACTGGAATTTTTCTCTTTTTTTGCTCAACTTTGTATCTTTATATAAAGTTTTCCATATTGACCAAACTTTCTATAATGAACTGATTACTCTTGGGGCTGCTGCTGCTAAGTCGCTTCAGTCGTGTCCGACTCTGTGGGACCCCATAGACGGCAGCCCGCCACGCTCCCCCATCCCTGGGATTCTCCAGGCAAGAACACTGGAGTGGCTTGCCATTTCCTTCTCCAGTGTGTGAAAGTGAAAAGTGAAAGTGAAGTCACTCAGTCGTGTCTGACCCTTAGGGACGGACCCCTTGGGCTGCAGCCTACCAGGCTCCTCCGTCTATGGGATTTTCTAGGCAAGAGTACTGGAGTGGGGTGCCATTGCCTTCTCCAGATTACTCTTAGGATAAGTAATATTTAAAGTTCTCTCTTAAATTACTTTAGATTTTTAATTTTTCAATTGTTCTAAATTATAAATAAAAATTTAATGAATTAAGTGGTGGGAAGCTTAATTTTAAACTTTTAATTATGAACAAAATATAGAAATTCAGACTGTAGCAAAACCATATGGTTGATCTTTTAAAAAACAAAAACCTTTGTTCTGAAGCATAAAACAAACAGGAAAGTGTATAAGGCACCGCTGTATGGCTGAACACATTTCTTTAAAACAGAGACTCAAGTGCCCCCCGCCTGGTCAATGCACAGGACGCTGTCCGTGTCCCAGAGCCCCCTCCCGCCGCCACGTGCCCTGTTTCCAGCCACAAACCACTCACTTCCACCTTGTGGCCTGTAGTTATGCACTCCCTTTTCCCTTCATCTCAGGTTCCCCAACTAAATCGCACCCTAAACCATGCCGGTGAGTGTGGCTGCTTCTGAACTTGGCACGACGGGATCCTCTGGCACACCTCCCGCCGCCTCTGGCTGCCGTCACTCAGCACGCAGTCGGGGTTTACCCACCTTGCCCAGCACTGTGATAACTTAGTCTCCGTCGTTGCTGTGTTGGTATTTCAGCGTCAGACTTCGCTAGTGCTTATTTCTCTCTTCGGCTCTCGGTGGACACTCGGGCCGATCCCGGCCGTGGCGCTGGGAACCGCGGCTGCTATCAGCTCCCTGTCTGTGATTTCGGGTGCACAGTGCTCTGGGGCTGGCCTTCTCACTCCTGTGAGCTGACCTCACTTTGTGCTAATGGGATTTCTACCCACTCCTGGCCATAAAAGGGAAACTTGATGAACACCCTGGAGTTTGGAAGTCTGAGGCTGTGGGTCTTATTGTCATAGGTTGGCCCCTATTCATGACAAACTCATGCTCTAAGGGACTGAAAACCCATCGGTTTCCTTAAATGTCAAAATGGAATAAACCTGCTGTTATTTTAAATGCATTAGAAATTCTTTTAAATGGCAAGAATCAGCCTTAAGAGCCTCTTTATTTCAAATTAATGGCATCTAAATGTGAAAGCCTCTGCTTTGTGACTAACAAAAACATTTGCCAATATTCCAATTTAGACAATTTTGCCTTCAGCCAAAAACCAGAAATTTCTTGGGCTGGGAGAGATTTTTAGAGCTGCTATCTTGCTCAGCCCCTTCATTTCATAAATCAGTAACGGAAGCCTTCTTGAGGCCAATGCCGTCCGAGTTCCTGGTTAACTAGCTAGTACAGAACCAGGGCCAGAATGAGAACTTGCTGACTTCCAGCCTTAGATGTTATCTTTGTTGTCATGCAGTCGCTCAGTCCTGTCTGACTCTTCGCGGACCCATGGACCACAGCACGCCAGGCCTCCCTGTCCTTCACATCTCCTGGAGTTCACTCAAACTCATGTCCGTTGAGTCGGTGATGTCACTCCACCATCTCACCCTCTGTCGCCCCCCTCTCCTCCTGCCCTCAATCTTCCCCAGCATTGGGGTCTTTTCCAATCAGTTGGTTCTTCTCATCAGGTGGCCAAAGTATTGGAGCCTCAGCATCAGTCCTTCCAATGAATATTCAGGGTTTATTTCCTTTAGGATTCACTGGTTTGATCTCCTTGCAGTCCAAGCAACTCTCAAGAGTCTTCTCCAACACCACAGTTCAAAAGCATCAATTCTTCTGGACTCAGCCTTCTTTATGGCCCAGCTCTCACATCCATACATGACTACTGGAGAAACCACAGCTTTGACTAGATGGACCTTTGTTGGCAAAGTGATGTATCTGCTTTTCAATATGCAGTTACACACTAGAGAGAAGAGATCGCAGTAATGCAGCCTCAGGATAAGGAAAGTTGGCAATTACCAGCAGAGGGACCAGGCAAGAAGGAATCCCTCATCCAACCCCCGGCCTTCAGAGGTAGCACGATCCTGCCAACACCGCAGCCTCCAGACCGTAGGAGTCGGTTTCTGCTGTCGGAGCCATCCAGGTCATGGTGCTTGGTTACGGTGGCCACGATGAACAAATACCTAGGAGTCCAGCTAAGAGGGTTTTCTGGGAAACAGAGGGGAGAGGGCAAGAGGTCCAGGGATTGAGCATGCCTCCTATAGTCTATGCTGGGGCAAAAAAGGGATTCCCACGCTGATTCCTCAGGGTAAAATTAATGCCTCTATGTATAGGAGAATCATCTGGAGGATGTGTGTGTGCATGCTAAGTTGATTCAGTTGTGTCCGACCCTTTGTGGCCCACGGACTGTAGCCTGCCAGGCTCCTCTGTCCATGGGATTCTCCCGGCAAGAACACTGGAGTGGGTTGCCATGTCCTTCTCCAGGGGATCTTCCTGCCCAGGGATCGAACCTGGTCTCTCACGTCTCCGGCACTGGCAGGGGGCCTCTTTACCACCGAGACACCTGGGAAGCCCAGACCTCTGGAGGATACTTTTTATTTTTAGTCGTGGAAGATTCAGGGGGAAAAGCTTTGGAATGTTGTAGGAAGGATACTTGTTAGATATGAATCTTCATCAAAAGAAGTATTAGGCCACTGTTAGGACCTAAAATGGGATTCCAAAAGCTGGGCATCAATTTTTACAATGAATATATTTAAATGTATCAATGTTATAGGAGCCCAGTATTTAAAACAATTGTCTGATGAAGTCATACAAGAGAAAGAATAAAGAATACTTTGGGAAGAAATATCTATAGTCTCATGTATAGTTTATATACCAAGGTTCTCATATATCCATTTGCCTGAAATAAGAACCATCTCTATAAAAGAAGAAAGTAAGTCAATTTTAACTAAAGCTTAAAAAAAATGACAATGCCTATATATAAACTTTCTTAGGGAAGGTATTTTTGTCTATACTATCGACTGGGGGGTTAATGATGCCTACCTTTAAAGGCTTAAATATTTGTTGAGTGCATGTCCCAGGTAATTTATATTGTTACCAGAAGTAGTAGGATTCCACGGCCTCCATTTTTCCCTCTAATACTTCATTGTTGTGACAGGAGACGTATGTGAGGAACGAGAAGGAGATAGAGAATCAGAGGACAAGGAAGTGTGCATGAAAATCTGCAAAGCCATCAGGCCGTACGTATAAAGCAGACTCCTAAAATGCCAGGGCGATCTCGACAGAGCTCGCATGGCGAGTCTGTGAGGCCTGGGTGAAGTCCTAGAGAGCTCAGAAGGTGTCGCCTGCCAGTAAGCAGGGCACCTGTGAATTCAGGTTGGCCACCCTGGGCCCATTGAGTGCACTGGGTAGTTATTTGCTATCGTAGTAAAGGAGAATGAATAAAGAGTGAGCAATTTAGGGATGGCTAACCACTGGTAGCTCAAAGGGTATAAAAATGTGAAACTATAATTAGATGCCTGTTCATAATGTACTAACTAAATGTATTACATGGTGTGTTGCATCTTTCTGAGTTTATTTCTGAACACAGCTGAGAACCTAACAATTCAGACTGAAACCATCTTCTATCAGTTCATGCCTCCATTAAGATTCCAATTGCTTATATCAGAAAAAAAATCCCAAAGATGGTTTCTTTTTATCTTGGATTCTAAGGATGTAAACAGGATTAACCTTGATGCAAAACACAGCAAGTCAGTTATCAATCACACAGCATAAAATAAACTGTAGCAGAAAAATTGAAAATTATATTCTCTTTTTCTATACTTAGCTGTGAAAATATTTTAACAAGTTGGCATCAGGGTTTGAAACTTTTACATCTGTTGTTTCTTTGGGGGATTATCCTTTCACATTGGAAGATATGATTCTTTGAAAAGTGTGGCTAGTTACAACTGTGGGATGAGATTGTACACATGGAACATTTTAGAGGGTTGGGGAGCATTTGTGAGTTACCGTGGTTTCAAGATACTGTCCTAGTCCCCATTCTACTTGTTGAGTAGGAAAAGCTGCGATTTCATGGGTGTCTGGAAAACATTTGTTCTCCACTGAAATCCTATCCTCATTCAGAGAAATTGTCCAGCATGGCTTGGCTCATACTGTCTGGGGGATGTTCCATGATACTAGCAAACTCCGACTTTCCTCGTCATTATCACTGTCTGCTTATAACTGAGGTTCCCATTGGTCTGGTGTTCAGGGGACCGTCTATGCTTTATGAACTCCTACTTCTTTCTCTCTCTCTCCTCTCACCCGCAAGTTCAGTCGCTTTATTGAAGGTTTGGAAGTGGAACCAGGCACCAACTTTTTTGGAAGCAGGGATGGGTTTCGTGGAAGACAGTTTTTTTACGAACTGGGCGGGGGTAGGTGGTGGATTCGGGATGATTCAAGCGTATTACATTTAGTGTGCGCCTTATTTCTGATATTATTATTAACCAGCTCCACCTCAGATTATCAGGCATCAGACCCCAGAGGTTGAGGACCCCCAGAACCAGGGATGGGTCACACTGTGGACCCTTGTCCTTCTGCTCTCCCTTCTGATTTTTATGATTTTGGATACAAAGGGATATGATGTCTTGTAGTTTATACACACTATGCCTGAACTAGTTTCTCTACATAAAAATTATATTCTTCGTTCTCCCTCTCCTCAAGAAAAGAACAAAAAGAATCCTGTTTTTGAGGCTGGACTGTACATCCTTTTTCTTCACCTTGAGATACTTGACCGAAATTCACTGCCCCCTATCTTCTCCCAGTGTTAGTAACCCTTTATACCACGTCTGGCAGATAGATTAGAAAACTCTGCAACCTCTCCCTGCTCCAGTGCTTTGCATACTAGATCTCTGGCCCCTGCTTTTTCTTTAATTTTTTCCGGGGGAAGTTTTTGGTTCCATATACTTCAAGGGGTAAACACAGTTCCTAGAGGACAGAAAGGCAGAGTGTTGGTGACTGTGAAACTGCACAGGGCCCAGAGCTGACTAAGGACAGCGCGTGACCCGAGGGAGGGCCAGGGGTGACGTATCTGACTGGAACAAACGCCCCTTGAGTTAGTTACCTTAGCTACATAAAAGTAACTCTAGAAAGCAGATATATGAGCTAATATATATTTCTTAATATACATAAAATTAAAGAGGTTTATAGGAATCAATGAAGGAACTGAAAAATATAAAGACAGGTAAATAGTCCAAGTTTTAGAACTGAAATATAACATTTTTTGAAGTTTAACTCAGTTTCGTTTCTGAAAATTTCGTCCAGGGTGAGGTCTGTATTGTTGGACTCCTTCAGTTCAGTTCAGTTCAATCGTTCAGTTGTGTCCGCCTCTTTGCGACCCCATGAATTGCAGCACCCCAAGCCTCCCTGTCCATCACCAACTCCTGGAGTCTACCCAAACCCCTGTCCATCGAGTCAGTGATGCCTTCCAGCCATTTCATCCTCTGTCGTCCCCTTCTCCTCCTGCCCCCAATCCTTCCCAGCATCAGGGTCTTTTCCAATGAGTCAACTCTTCGCATGAGGTGGCCAACATATTGGAGTTTCAGCTTCAGCATCAGTCCTCCCAATGAACACCCAGGACTGATCTCCTTTAGGATGGACTGGTTGGATCTCCTTGCAGTCCACGGGACTCTCAAGAGCCTTCTCCAACACCACAGTTCAAAAGCAAGTTCTTTGGCGCTCAGCCTTTTTCACTGTCCAATTCCCACATCCATACATGACTACTGGAAACACTATCTAGGTTGGCCATAACTTTCCTTCCAAGGAGTATGAGTCTTTTGATTTCATGGCTGCAATCACCATCTGCAAAGATTTTGGAGCCCAAAAAATAAAGTCTGACACTTTTCCCACTGTTTCCCCATCTATTTGCCATGAAGTGATGGGACCAGATGCCATGATCTTAGTTTTCTGAATGCTGAGCTTTAAGTCAACTTTTTCACTCTCCTCTTTCACTTTCATCAAAAGGCTTTTTAGTTCCTCTTCACTTTCTGCCATAAGGGTGGTGTCATCTGCTTATCTGAGGTTATTGATATATCTCCCAGCAATCTTGATTCCAGCTTGTGCTTCCTACAGCCCAGCATTTCTCATGATGTACTCTGCATATAAGTTAAATAAGCAGGGCGACAATATACAGCCTTGACGTACTCCTTTCCCTATTTGGAACCAGTGTGTTGTTCCATGTCCGGTTCTAACTGTGGCTTCCTGACCTGCATACAGGTTTCTCAAGAGACATTTCAGATGGTCTGGTATTCCCATCTCTTTCAGAATTTTCCACAGTTTATTGTGATCCACACAGTCAAAGGCTTTGGCATAGTCAGTAAAGCGGAAATAGATGTTTTCCTGGAACTCTCTTGCTTTTTTGATGATCCAGT
>ML661903.1:845602-865328 GCA_007570785.1 Antilocapra americana | reverse complement strand
GGGTGTTAGAGGGTGTGTGGAGACTGGGCAGGGGGAGGACGGAGGGTATTAGAGGGTGTGCAGGGACTGGGCAGGGGAGGCCAGGGGGTGTTAAGAGGGTATGCAGGGACTGGGCAGGGGGGGCCGGGGGTGTTAGAGGGTATGCGGGGACTGGGCAGGGGAGGCCGGGGGGTGTTAGAGGGTGTACGGTGACTGGGCAGGGGAGGCCGGGGGGTGTTAGAGAGTGTGCGGGGACTGGGCAGGGGAGGTCTGGGGGTGTTAGAGGGTATGCGGGGACTGGGCAGGGGAGGCCGGGGGTTGTTAGAGGCTGTGCGGGGACTGGGTGTGGGAGGCCGGAGGGTGTTAGAGGGTGTGCGGGGATTGGGCAGGGGAGGCCGGGGGCTGTTAGAGGGTGTGCGGGGACTGGGTGTGGGAGGCTGGGCCGATGGAGAAAGGCCCCCAGGTGAGGGCGTGGTGGGCAGTGGGAGAGTGGAGCCTCAGCGCCGAATGGCTGGGTAGAGGCACAGGCAGAGCGGAGGCCCCGGGAGCACTACAGAGCCTTACCTGGCGGCCATTTGCAGGGAGGACTGGAGGGAGACCAGAGCCTGGAGACGGCCTCGGGGGCGGTCAGCCTGTGTCAGGCAGCCGCCATGGCTGACTCTCTGCAGCCCCGTGGCTAGCCCACCAGGCTCCTCTGTCCGCGGGACTCTCCATGCATTTAGGCAACATTTAAAGCACTCTGTTAGAGCTAAGTTCCAAAACTGGCACGGCCTTGCCTCAAGGAGTTCAGCCCAGTAGGAGATAAGGAGTTCATTACAATGGAGAGTCGCCTCCTTTTGAGGTTTGTATGGTGTGGTTTTACCAGGCAGGGAATTAACCAGCTTGGCTGCAGGTGGGGCAGGTAGGAGATGCTTTTGATATTAGAGCAGAAGGAACTGCAGATGTGGGAATTGTTTGGAATGTAGACTCCTTGGGTCTTAGCGAATGATGGTGTGTTGGGGGATGCAGGATTTACTGCTCACACCCAGAGCCATCTGGGTGTCTTCCGTCGGGAAGCATGTCGCTGTACCCTGTGCCGGGGTGTCGTGTGACTGAGCCGTGGGCCTCACACCCTGTGTTAGGGTGACTTGGAGGTCTCTGGTTTGGGTGACTCCAGTCCCCTCACCAACATGCAGAAGAGAGGAGCAGGAATGGGCTGTAGCGTGAGGGAGAGAGGGTGAATTCGATTTGGGCTGTGTTGAATGTAAGGTACCTGAAAGACACCCAGATGTGTCTGAAGCGCTCAGGGATCGTCATGTTTAGGCAGTTGTTACAGTCCTTGTGTCGAATAAAACTGCTTGGTCAAACGGGAGGATGGGGAAGAGGGCTGTGGAAGCAGCTCCGAGGAATGCCTGTTTAGAAAGCGGCATAGTGGACTCTGATGGCTGAAAAAATTCAGATGTAAAGAGAGACTCGGTGGCATTTGTATGAAGGTTGGTTAAGAGGTGACGTGAATTTTTGGTGGGAGATTATACTAGTTTTACCTTCAGGGGGACGTTGATGGAGAGGGGCTTGAGCCCTCTGCTGTTGATAATGTTCTTTGCATTTTTCTGGGTTTTATTTTCCTGGGTATATGCATATACAAAAATGTATTAACTGTGCCCTTATGGCTTGTGTGCCTTACTAGATGTAAGGTATACCTCAGTAGAAACAAGAGATGTGGTCCTGAAGGAGGAAACCTGAACGGTGTTTCTCGTATCCTCAAAGGGGAAAGAGAGGAGGGTAATGGCTGACTGGAAAGGGGAGAGTGAATGTGGGAAAGTCCTGGAAGAAGGAAGACTGGAGGAAGCGTGAGCCCTCGTGGAGTTCACTGCAGGCAGGACGGAGCTAGCCTGTTCCTCTGAGATTCTTAGGAAGGACGGGTCAGGACACAGATTCACAACGACGTTCAGAAAGTCGGGCCTCAGTTTTCTCGCTGAGAAGGTGAGAAAAGTCAAGTGTCAATGTTTACTGTGCGTAATGTGCATTTTCCTGAGTGGATCAGTCAGCTAATCATCATTCATGCCCGCTCTGGGGAACTTAGGATGGGGTTTCTACACTGAATTTTCTGTAGGGTGATCCTTTCTTTATCCTAAGGCATCTGCACCTTACTGCGTGGGGAGGGGAGGGTGGTAGGCCCGAGGTGGAGACAGCCGCGACTCGGGCTTGCCGGCTGGCTGTGCTTGCCTCGGGTGGGTGCGTCTCAGTGGCCCAGTGGTTCCCTCCTCCCCCGCAGGTGTCTGTTTAGGCCGTGGTGGGCCCCTGGGGTGGGGGTGTGTGGATCTGGAGACATGTCAGAAATCTGCAGGAATGCTTGGACGGAGCTGGGATCATACCTTCCATTAGCTTCTGTTGCCTTGCTGTTTAAACATCGCTTGCGGAGTAATGAAACTCCCGCGATAGTTTTCTTTTGTTTTCTCCTGATGTACCAACGGTGCTTGCAGACGTGAGGGCCACCTCTGAAGAGTGTGCTTTCCGTTCCTAGGTCGTCAAAGTGACCTGTGGCTTGAGTCTGTTTATAGAGTGAGCATGAAGGCATGACAGACTATAAGCTTAGGTAGATGTTAGATTGTGTCAGAGACAGTTTCTCTGAAACGCCCCTAAGAAGCCCTGCGACACCCATGTTTTTCTGCTTGTGAGTTGTAGTAACTGTTGAATTTCTGTTTTGTGCTGGACTGGACTCTTGAGATTTCAAATTGTAGTTATTGAAACACAGTTAATGTGGTTAATGAAAAGCACAGCTAGGTGGTTCTTAAGAATATAATTGCCCCAATATTTACTGAAGTAACTGGATCGTCTAGTTATGTTATATTCTAGTTGCAGAGTTTGTTTCTCTAAGATTTTAGTAAAGACCTTTTGGGTAATAGGCTAGAAAGTCTTGAGAAAGAAACAGAATCCTTAACTCTTTGTAGCAGACAATAATTAACTCTTCACGTCAAACAAGATGAACTGCCAGACACACTCCCTGAGGCAGGGCGCCCGGCATGGTCAGGGGCCTAGAGGGAGGGCTGGGAAGGGCACCAGGCAGGGCTGGCAAGGTGGGCAGGTGGAGCGCATGCCCCTGCGAGTGCCGCCTGCTGGGGTCTTCTCGCTGCTTCCTCGGTTCCCCTTAGATGCAAGATTGGTAGAGACACCTCCTCGGTTGTATCTGGCTGTAAGGGTATAAAAGGCCAGCGTGAGCATTTTGGAGCTTATTATGAACCTGGTAGGAGAGCATCCGCTGAACTGTCAAACGTCCTTTAGGTGAGTCTCTTTCAAGGACAGGTGCCATGTCAAAGCTTCCTTTCATCTCCTTGGTGAGAAGGAGGCGTCAGGGTCAGAGGAGCGCTGGCTCCTCTGATTCCGCTCAGCCTCTGCTCCGGACTCTGATGGGCGCCCCCTGCTCCCCGCCTGCACTGCCCAGGGCCACACCGACTGCCCTGGGGGCCCTGGTGTGAGAAGAAAGGGCCTGCTGTCTCCCGTTGTTTTAACTGTTCTCACAGTAGTTTTTAGGATAGCTCCATTTTACCCTCTTTTGGTCCCACTCTAGCCCACTTAGTTTCCCTTTCTTAGAAAAGTTCTCTCTGTGAAGGAGTATCCAACTGTTCCCTGTTGTACACTTCAACTTGCTGAACCACCCCAGCATTAAGCTGAGGGAGACATCAGGCATGCTTGATTGGGGAAATCAAGAAACGCCAATTCAGGGTGTTTTCTTGACACTTCAGCAACCGCTTCCATTTTAATGGAAATGTGATACAGTGTTGCAAGTTTTATATCCTGTGAGGGAGACATTCAATGAGATTATACCTGTTTAGGGTTTCTTTTTCCTACACTTTTTAATCCATAAATGAGAGTGGTCCTGAGGTCATTTGTGCACAGAGTCGACCATTTTTCTATTAAAGGCAGGTTAGTCGGTCTCTTCATGGTCACCACCGAAGCTGGCACTCTTTGTTCTCCTTCTGCCCTCTCTCGGCCAGTCATCCTTTCAGTCATTTCCCTACTTTTTTAATGAGATCACGTGATGGAACACAGGAACGAGGTCAAAAACAGCTCTTTATTTTAGGATTCTGTGGCCATTATGGAAAGTATAAACATTTTTTTAAAAGTAGGCAAAAGGATGTTACGACTTGCTGCGTCGGCGGTGCCAGTGCGGAAGCGAGTCCCTGCGGGGCGGCTCTTGGCTTACCTCTCCCACCTCGGCTGCTTGGAAGCAAGTCCTGGACTTCCTATCAGCCCATCTCTACATTTCTCTCAAGTATCTCTAAAACGTAAACACTCCTTAGCAACAACCATGATGCTGTTGTTTCATTGAAGAAAAATGAACGCCGATTCCCGTTTTTCAGTGGAGTCAGCGTGCAGACTTCCAGCTGTCTTGGCTCTCTGTGAGACGTGGCCCAGGACGTGCGCTCGGCATGTCTGGTTCTGCTCTCTCTCCTCAGTCTCTTCAGTTCAGTTTCCCCTCTCTCTCTACCCTTCCTGCTCCTTTTCCCTTGCAGTTTACTTGTTGGAAAAAACAGGCTATTTGTTCTGTAGTATTTCCCATAGTCTGGATTTTTGTGACTACATCCTCGTGGTGATTACAAGAGTATGTTGAGAATTTGGGTATGTACTTTTGGGTTTTTTCTTTTCATTTAGAGTTTTACTTAGTCTTTTTTTTTTTTTTTTTAATTGATTGAGTGAGTTGAGCCGGATCATCTCTTGGAGGACTCAGAACGGAGGTCCAGATCTAGTGCCGTGTGTCACATGTGGCTCACAGACCTGTTGTGTTTGGTGACATGCTTTGAAATATTTTCAAATTAACTGCCATCAGTTCAACATCGTAAAGGTTCCCATAAAAATCAAGGTTTCTGTTTTTCTTCCTTCTCTTCAGTCAGAAGATCCAGGCATCCTGGCTTCTGTGGTGATGCTCACGGTGTAATGACGAGAGGCGACAGCACCCTCCAGAGGGTGCCTGTCCACCCCGGGAGGCGCCGAGCTCTCCGTTAGAGGCCTCCTGGAAGGGCTGCTGGGGTTTGAGCCCTGCCGTGGCGCAGCCGCAGTTGCTTTCTCTGCGTGGCTCCCCTTCAGTCTTACACATGATGGGCAGTTCTGACTTCCTGCACGTGCCTCGCCCTAAGCTGACGTTCGGGCTGTTTTCCTGTCTGAGTCGCTGTTTGCTCAGAAGGTCAGAGTGCAGCTCATGTCCGACGGTGCTTTTCGATCGATCCTAAGACGTCAGTGCGTGGTGTTGTGTTCTCACGCCCTGTGGGAATCGGTGCATACACGTTTAGAACCTAACGGAGTACTTGGCACATAGTAGGCGTTCAATAAATTCTTGTTAAATGTGTGGAGGAAGAAAGGAGCCAGCAAGCAAACTACCAGATAGAGCACAGGAAGAGCAAAGAGCTCATGTGATGGGTACCCGGGCTTGAATCCCAGCCGTGTTTGGTCTCTCTGCTCCGTTCACTAGCGTGTGTTAGCAGAAAGGGGCTGTAGTTACCGCCTGTGAGCCCACCACTGTGGGCTTTGCGGATGGCTCGGTGGCAAAGACTCTGCCTGCCACAGCGTGAGGGTTCTACCCCTGGGTCTGGAAGGTCCCCTGAGGAGGAAATGGCAACCCACTCCAGATTCTTGTTTGGAAAACTCCATGGATGGAGGAGCCTGGCAGGCTACAGTCCATGGTTTTGCAGAGTTGGACACGCCTGACCGCGCCGGCACACACGCACACACGCTGCACAATTTAGAGGCAGCTTCTGTATAGGTTTGCGGATGTTCATCTCCTACGTCAGTAACAGGTAGCTGGGGATAGATTCCCTAGTAGGAGATTTCAGTTCATCTGCGCTTTGTTGGGAAACAGACTAGCTGGGCCTTCCTATTTTGCCATAAGCACTTTGAGTTTGATTCTTTCTTTGGAACATGTCCTGTGTTAACGAGGACTTGGAGCAAGTGTGAGAGAGGAGAGGGGTTCAGCTTGGAAAGAATGCACAGACCTGACGCTCCTTGAGGATCTGCGCCCGACATAACTTGGTGAGGCTTTGAGATCTGGCATTTGTGTGTTACTGAAAATACTAACTTAAAAAATGCTCTTGCATTTTGGGGTTTAATAATCTTACTTATGTTATACTTACACGTCCTTTAAAAATTATAATTGAGGTTTTGGTCTCCTTGGCATGTAGGAAGCCTGCCTGAACTTTTTCTTGCTTACTGACAGACATCTTTTGCAAAAAGCATGAGTGAGGTCAAGTTCTGTACACTTGGACTCAAAGAGGACGTTTAATTTATCAGAGGTAAAAGAACAGAAGAGCAAAGACCAATAGGCATGCTCTAGCACCATCTGAGGTTAGTGGGATGTGTGACGTGTAGTTCGGGTGACCCTCAACCATCACCACACTGACCTTTCACTAAGAAGTCTAGCTCATTTTGCACATCTTTAACTGTGTGCTGAAAGGAGCAACTACTACTATTAAAAGTAAGTTTCATTTTGAAAGAATCCTTCAGTGGTATTTGTGGGTAGTGAGAAGTGATAAACTCTTACTGAAGTGTGTGGCATCTTCACTTAGTGAGGTTGAGTATTACAGGGACGTACTGTAATACTGATAGAAATTAGAGGCTTTTCCCTAGTAGTTGGTTTTAGTAAGAATGAGGCTTCCCCGGTGGTGCGCGTGGCAGAGAACCTGCCTGCCAATGCAGGAGACACAGGAGACGCCGGTTCACTCTCTGGGTCGGGAAGACCCCCCGGAGGAGGGCATGGCACCCACTCCAGTATTCTTGCCTGGAGAATCCCACGGACAGAGGAGCCCGGCGGGCCACAGTCCGTGGCGTCTTCCGTATGCTCCACAGAGTAGGACACGACTAAGCGATGGAGCGCGCCCAGTGAGAGCAGCAGTAACGATGTCACCGTCTTGTATGTAGAAATGCTTCACGTTTTTCAGAGCACTTTCAGTGTTGAAACAAGAAGCAGTGGATCAAATCTCTGAGACTGCTGATTCAAAAGAAAATTCTTAATGTTATTGTTGTCCCTTTAATTCCTGTTTCTTTTCTAAGTTAGTTACTGCTAGTAAATGTTAGCCAATGTTTCTTTTTTTGCATAAAGAAGAGTCTTTGCAGTTTGGAGGAAAACTGGTTTAAAGTGAGGATTTGAAACTGAAATCCTATACTAATTTCAAATGCATTGAGTCAGAGACAGATAGTGTCAGAAGCGTTAAATCTAGATGGCCAGCACTGGATTTATTTCCAGGCCCCAGGGAAGTCTGTGATGTGTGCCTGATGGACCACCTTATGTATTGATAATTGGAGAAAATAGATGGAATAAAACTGAATTTGTATAGTGAGGCGTAAGATGTTAGCATTTCCTTACTGCTGTTTCTTTCTTTTTTTTTTTTTTAATGCAATTTGATTTTCTTCTTCCTTTCCCACGTACTGCCTGTAATGGCCTTTGAGAATCGTGACGTGGATACTGTTTGAATGATGTGCTTAAATAACAATTAATTTAGTTTGCCTTTGTCCAAATAGTTTTAGCTTTGCAGTATTTTTTTCTTTTAAAACAATTTCTCGTGAGCTCTTTGAACCCTGAGGTTGAGTAGTATGAAGAACACCTGTGTCACTGTCCGCAGCCTTGCTGGATTTAACATTGGGCGTCATTTGTTACACACGTAATTGTTTTAAAGCTGTAACCCTTCGTACACCTCATGATGTCTGCAATCTAGCCCACGCTTCATGAGACTCACTGTTGTATATCATATGTTAAAATAATTACTACCTAAAGGTGGTGGGCTCGCAGTTTTCAGAATTGCTTGGTGGCACCCAGTAGTGCGGCTCAGCTCTTGGACCTCAGTGTGGCAGCCTCGCTGAGACCCTTTTAGCCGTCCGTGCACCTGCGTGAACTCCGCGTGTGGCTGCCGCACCTCTTGCGGACGGTCGGTGGCGGTGCTCGGGCCTTAGACGTGTCCTTCCTTTCTCTTGTTTGTCGCACCAGTTAGAGCTTTTGATGCAGCTGAAAGAAGCAAGCTGGTGGTAGGGAACTTTGAAGTCTATTCTTTAGTTTAAAGTCTGCATGTTTTGCCATTTAATTTGATTTGATTCTAGTTGGTAAAATTTATAAATGTTAAGAATGGTATGAGAAGTTTGTTTTTAAAATCATGAAAGAAGTATTGATTTCACTGATTACTTTTCTGTGACCTAGAGGTCTTGTGGGGGTAGTTTCCCCTCCTTGAATCTGTGCAGTGTGATAAACCTAAATATGTTATTTTTCTTAATGTTAAGTGATCCATGCATTCTTGAGGTTTAAGAAAATTACCTTGCTGAATTCGATTAGCTACTACTTTATATTTAGTAGTGTTTTATTTATGTTATACAAGTAGAATGGGCTTCAACCTCCTTTCTTGAACTGTTCTTCCCTGTTTTGGTTTCACTCAGAAGGTGAATATTCCCCCTTTTTATTTTTTCTGGAACAGTTTGTATAAGATAGACGTTGCCTGTTCCTTGAAGGTTTGGTAGAATTTGCTTAAACTTGCTGGAACTGGCAGCTTTCACAGTGATGTTTCCCTTTGCTAAGTCGCTTCAGTCGCGTCCAGCTGCGACTCTGTCCGTGGGACTCCTAAGGCAAGAGCACCGAGGTGGGTGGCCGTGCCCTCCTCCAGTGGGTCTTCCGGACTCAGGGGTTGGCAGGTGGGCTCTTTGCCACCAGTGCCACCCGTCCCCCTTTATCTGATGGTAGTAGCTGTATGGAGGTTTTCTAACTCTTGTGTGGGAAGTTTTGGGAAGATGCAGTTTTCTAAAAACATTTGACGTCTGTTTTTCAGCACTATTGAGATCTATCACATTTTGCAATATGCCTTTTCTTTACTGTGGGTCTCACTGTGGATTTGTAACTATTACTATTCGTATTTTGAAGGAACCAACTTTAGGTTTTAATGAAACTTTTATTATTCCCTTCCTCCCATATTTAATTAATGTATGCTTTTATTTTTAATTCCATCATTTTTTTAGCAGGAGTTCTCTAGTATTTTATTCCTAACTAAAGTCAGATGCTCAGCTTATTAATCTTTAGCCCTTCCTTTGTAAGACCAAATTCAGGCATTTTGGGCTGCTGTGACAAAGTGCCATGTGGACTGGGCGGGTTATACATCACAGACGTTGATTCCTTGTGGTTCTGGAGACGGAGAGTGTCTGATCCGGGCTCTGGTGACACAACCCTCTTCAGGCTGTGGACTGCTGACTTTTGTAACCTCAGGCCTATGAAGGGTATCAGAGGGAGGGAGCTGTCTGGGTCTCTTTCTGTATTTGAGGGCTAATCCCGCCCAGGCACGCTCTGCCCTCATGACCCAGTCACTCTGAAAGGCCCCGCATCCTCACACTGTCACCTGTGGCCTCCGCCAAGCTGCTCAGCCGTGGCCGACCCTGCGCAACCCCGCAGGCGGAGGCCCCCCAGGCTCCCCCGTCCATGGGCGTCTCCAGGCGAGAGCACTGCAGCGGGCTGCCGTTGCCTTCTCCGACCATCACATTAGGGTTTAGGTTTCAACACAGGAATTTGGGGAGGACCCAGAGCTGTCTGTAGCAGATCATAAATATCTCTAATACACTTCAGTGACATCCCACACATTTTAATATGAGGTGAATTAGTTCTCCTTTTTTAAATTTATCCTTCAATTGGAAGAAAGTTGCTTTACGATGTTGTGTTGGTTTCTGCCATAGGACACTGCAGTTCAGCCATAATTACACGTACATCACCTCCCTCCTGAGCCTGCCTCCCCTCCCCACCCCACCTCTCTAGGTCATCACAGAGCGCCAGGCCGGGCTCCCTGGGTTATGTAGCAACTTCTCACCAGCTATCTCTAGTTTTCATTGGATATGCAGTTAAGTTCTAAATGTTTTGTAATTTTTTTGTGCTCTTTATTTTATCAATTCTTTTGAAGGGCTTTTCAGCATTTTCTAATGCATTAGAATTTTAGAAATCTAAAGTGTATCATTTATCTGTAGTTTTTTGGCACAATTGTCAGAGAAAGTGCCTGAATGATACTGATTCTTTGGTATTTGTTGAGGTTGACTTTGTGCCCTGGTATGGTTTTAGAATTGCTCCATGTCAGCTTGAAAAGACACATTCTACTTGTCATCAGTTCAGTTCAGTCGCTCAGTTGTGTCCAGCGCTTTGCCACCCTGTGAATCGTAGCACGTCAGGCCTCCCTGTCCATCACCAACTCCCGGAGTCCACCCAAACCCATGGCCATCGAGTCGGTGATGCCATCCAGCCGTCTCATCCTCTGTTGTCCCCGTCTCTTCCTGCCCCCAATCCTTCCCTAGCATTAGGAACTCTTGCTCTACTCTTTGCATGAGGTGGCCAAAGTATTGGAGTTTCAGCTTCAGCATCAGTCCTTCCAGTGAACACCCAGGACTGATCTCCTTTAGGATGGACTGGTTGGGTCTCCTTGCAGTCCAAGGGACTACCAAAAGTCTTCTCCAACACCACAGTTCAAAAGCATCAATTCTTCGGCGCTCAGCTTTCTTCACTGTCCAACTCTCACATCCATACATGACTACTGGGAAAACCGTAGCCTTGACTAGATGGACCTTTGTTGGCGAAGTAATGTCTCTGCTTTTCAATATGCTGTCTAGGTTGGTCATAACTTTCCTTCCAAGGAGTAAGCATCTTTTAATTTTATGACTGCAATCACCATCTGCAGTTATTTTGGAGCCTGGAAAAATAAAGTTTGACACTGTTTCCACTGTTTCCCCATCTATTTGCCATGAAGTGATGGGACCAGATGCCATGATCTTAGTTTTCTGAATGTTGAGCTTTAAGCCAATTTTTCACTCTTTCATTTTCATCAAGAGGCTCTTTAGTTCCTCTTCACTTTCTGCCACAAGGGTGATGTCATCTGCATATCTGAGGTTATTGATATTTCTTCCGGCAATCTTGATTCCAGCTTGTGCTTCTTCCAGCCCAGCGTTTCTCATGATGTCCTTTACATATAAGTTAAATAAGCAGGGTGACAGTATACAGCCTTGACGTACTCCTTTTCCTATTTGGAACCAGTGTGTTGTTCCATGTCCAGTTCTAACTGTTGCTCCCTGACCTGCGTACAGTTTTCTCAAGAGACAGGTCAGATGGTCTGGTATTCCCATCTCTTTCAGAATTTTCCACAGTTTATTGTGATCCACACAATCAAAGGCTTTGGCATAGTCAATAAAGCAGAAATAGATGTTTTTCTGGAACTCTCTTGCTTTTTCGATGATCCAGCAGATGTTGGCAATTTGCTCTCTGGTTCCTCTGCCTTTTCTAAAACCAGCTTGAACATCTGGAAGTTCATGGTTCACATATTGCTGAAGCCTGGCTTCGAGAATTTTGAGCATCACTTTGCTAGCATGTGGTCTACTTGTTGAGTGTTGGGCTGTAATATGGGCTTCTCTGGTGACTCAGACAGGAAAAAATCTGCCTGCAATACAGAAGACCCAGGTTCAGTCCCTTGGTCGGGAAAATATGTTATTAGATCATGCTTGTTATTCAAATTTTCTGTAGCCTTATTAATTTCTGACTGCTCAATCTATTGAGAGTATGTTAAAATCTTTCTCAGTGATTGTGAATTCATTGACTTACCCCTTTAATTGATTTGATATTTGCTGTATGTATTTTGAGGCAATGTTGATAAATTGCCGGTGAATCCAGAATTTTAATCTTGTTGACTCCATCTTTTTCTCATTGTTATATGACTATTTTTTCTTTCCAAATGTGGTGTTTGCCTTAATGGTTATTTTGTTTGATATTAATATGATACTATTAGCCTTCTTTGGTTAATATTTACTTGATAAATTTTTTCCTTTGTGTTCTTTCTGTACTGCTATTGTTGCCCTTCTTAACAGCAGATGACAGGCTCAGAATTTAATCTGAGAGTCTGGAAAGTTAGTCTGTGTACTTAAATTTCTATCTACTTTTAATTTTGTGTTCCCCTCACCTTTTTAGGTTTTGATTTTTCTTGATAGGGTTTTCTCCAGTTCTCATTTTACTTATTGCTCATCTGAAAGTAAAACTTACTATTTTATAATTTACTTTATTGTTTTAGTGATTATCTTAAAATACTTGAATATATGACCTAAAAAGTTATAGTCACCATTTCTTCAACATTCTCTCCTTAAAAACAACAAAAAAGGCTTTAGACTAACTTTTATAATCCTTTACCTATCATTCATATTATTTTTACTATTTTTCTTAACTTTTTACCCCTGAAGTTCGATGCTATTACTTTTATTTAGTTAACACATACTTAGATTTACCCATAGGCTTACTGATACTCTAAATACATAAATACACAAGGAGAATTTGTTTTAAGAATTTAAGTTTTACAGCCTCATGTTATCAAACTCCAGACCTCTTGAAATTTGGGGGGAAAAGACAAATTTCACCCCCCTTCCCATTATGAAAAAAGATACCAAAAACTTTGGTTTCATTACCAAAATGTATATAAGAAGAAGGATAAGTTCTGGAAACTTGGAGATAACATGTCAGTTAACTAGCTGATTCTTCCTTCCCACTTCTCCCTCCTCCCGTTTGTTTCCCTGTGTTAGCTTCCCAGTGCTGCGTAACAGACCGCAGACCAGTGGCCATACCTCGAAAGGGTGTTTCTCGGAGTCTGTAGGTCAGAAGTCCAAGGTCAAGGGCAGGTTTGGTTTCTTCTGAGGGCTCTCTCCTTGGCTCACAGGTCAGCCATCTTTTCACTGTGTCCTCATGGAAGCCTTTCCTCTGCGCTTGCAGCCCTGGTGTCTCTTTGTGTATCCAAATTTCCTCTTGTGAGGACACCAGTCGGATTGGGGCCCACCCTAATGGTCTCATTTTAATTGAATCACCTCTTTAAATCACCTCCAAATATAGTCACATTCTGAGGTACAGAGGTTAAGCCTTCAGCATATGAATTATGGGAAACACAGATCGTAATACTCCAATACTTTGGCCACCTGATGCGAAGAAACCCACTCATTGGGAAAAACCCTGCTGTTCAGAGAGAACTGAGGGCAGGAGGAGAAGGGGATGACAGAGGATGAGATGGTTGGATGGCATCACCCATTCAGTGGACAGGAGTTTGAGCAAACCCCAGACAGAGACAGTGAAGGGCAGGGAAGCCTGGCGCTTCAGGACTTAGCGACTGAACAACAGCTCTCAGTACCTATAATACCCGTTTCCAGCTTCTTTCTTTTGGCACTTGGTTTTTCGATTGCCTCCAGGTATAGCTGTGTGTTCACTGGGGACATAGTTGTGAATGAGGCGGAAGCAGTTCACATCCTCACAAGGCTTATTCTTAGAGAAGTCTAGTGATAATTTCTTTCCTTCCCTCCCCTTCTCTGCTCATACACACACACGTCCGTGATACTTGTTTTGTGTTCACTAATGTAACCACTTCGTTTCATATGCATTGAGGAAAAATCTACTACAGTCTTGAGAACCTGGCGCTTATGTTTTTATTGTTTTTCTTAGAGCTCTTAGATTCGGCTTCTCTCCAGAATTCTAACTACTGAATTTTTGTGTTTTGAATTTGTTGCTCTTTTCTTTTTCCTTTTCTCCTTTCTTTTTCAGCTACTTGTTTGACTTGCTGCCATGCAAAGACTGTTCTACAGTTCTGATAGTAGGAGGATGAATTTGTTAGGGGTCTGGGGTCTCTACTTTCTTCTTCAGTTCATTATAACAGTTTTGGGTTTTTTTCCCCTACATCTCAGAAAAGCTGTTTCTTCCTCTCTTTTTATAGTTTTGGATCCCAAGTTACCCCATTTTGGGTGGAGGGCCTTGGCAGAAGAATGAAAGAAAACGAAAGGCTTCAGGTTCAGGAGCTGCTGTCCCCTCAGGCACTGTGTCTCACGCACCTCTGACTCCTCAGGGCCCCAGAGCGTGGCGGCGTGGGCTCGGCTGGAGCTCTGCCGTCCCTTCGCTGTGTTTGGGGCAGTGGTGACCCCGGTCTGGCTTGCGAGCGCAGCTCTGGTTCAGGTGATCACAGTGAACCTCGGACCGGTCCTTAGGGCGGCCGCGCGTCTGACTGAGCTGGGGGACAGTCTAGTCGGCAGAATCGGTCTGGAAACGTCTCCACTGTTACCGTCATGGTTTTGAAGTGGATGTGAAGCATGTGGGTGTTTGTGGGGGAAGAAAGTAGTCTTTCCCTGTTTTTGAACACTGTCTCTGAAATAATTTATTTGTATGGGAATCTGTGAAGGAGTCACACTCAAAGGCCCCTCAGAAGTTGACCTCCAGGTAAGAGCGAATTTGTACTTCGTATGGGTGGATGAAATTATTTTATCTAGCCAGCTTCCTGGTGGAGTGTTTGTCAAAGAGTAAGAGCAGCTCAGCTCCAGGGGAGAAATGGGGGCGAGTCTTCTGGCTTGTTAGTGCGTCCTTGGGGAAGGCTCTTGCCTGTGTGCCGCCTGATTATACTGGAGAAGAAAAGACCGAACCCATTCAAGGGCCAGGCCCTTTGTGGAGCTCCTGAATCCCTTTGATTTAGTGGCTGCATAGAAGCTTTATTCAGAGCTTTCAGAGTCCTGTGCATCCTTCCTGTCTGGATGCCAGGTCCTATTCATGGTGCCCTCACCGCAGGGAGTGCTCCCATTCATCTGGGGGTGGGGGTGGGGCAGGAGGCAGAGGGCTCTGTGGGTCTTTTCTTCCCCCTCCGTTTCCTGCTTTTGCTCCTTAAAAGCAAAACAAAACCAAACCCCAGACAAAAAGCAAACTTGAGAAGATAGCTCTAAAGGAAGTTCTCAAGTGACTCAGTGGATCGATAACTCCTGGCGAATCACAGAAAAGTTGTGTCTGCCTCTGGCCTCTGTTTACAGATAGTTCTAGAACACCCAGAAAAAGCATTTCGGGTCAGATGAGGGTAGGAGGCACTGGAAGAATAGATGGCAGTGTGTTCCAGAGGATTTATTTCCTTTGACTGAATGTATTTTAAAGGACCATTTCCCCCCTTCCAGTAAAGAATAGCTTTGAGGCTGTGTTAGCAGTCAAGTTGGGAGCTGACGCAGAGACGCAGAGAGGCGCTCAAGTGAACATCTGAAAGTCTAGATGGGGGGCTAGAAAGAGGCCAGGGGTGTTTTAAGTGCCTCCGTCTATTTTTTAGAAAATAAGTTACTATTTTAGATTTGGTCCTGAATATGTGATCTTTGGTTAATAGGTGCGGAATCGCTGCTTTCCTTTCCAGTTTTTAAAACAGCTCTGCACTGAAGGAGGAGAGCTGGGGTCGTCTAGGTTCCGTTTGCTCTGAGGGCTGGTGAGGGCGGACAGCGCGGGGACGACGAGGAGGACAGGTGGGCTCCTGAGAGCGAGCGGGTGGTGCCCCAGCCTGGCTTTGCCTGCAGTTGTCTTGGTGGGTGGGTGGTTCTGTGAAGGCAAGGCAGTTTGGTGTTATTTGTTTTTGGGGGGAGCCTAGAAATCTTGATAATGAATTGGAGAAGCTAGCAGAGGGTGTTCCAGTGTTGGCCTCTTCCTGTTACAGACTTGGTGTCTGTTTCAGGACTTTTGGGTATGTGGTATTATTTCTAGTTTCTGCTGCTGCTGCCAAGTCGCTTCAGTCGTGTCTGACTCTGTGCGACCCTGCAGACGGCAGCCCCCCCAGGTGCCTCGTCCCGGGGATTCTCCAGACAAGAACACTGGAGTGGGTTGCCATCCTTCTCCAGTGCAGGAAAGTGAAAAGTGAAAGTGAAGTCGCTCAGTCGTGTCCGACTCTCAGTGAGCCCATGGACGCAGCCCCCAGGCTCCTCTGTCCATGGGTTCTCCAGGCGTGGCTGCCGCTGCCTCCGCCACTAGCTTCTGAGTGGGTCCTTACTGTGGCCGGCCGTGCAGTGAAGACCCAAGCCAGACCAGCCCTCACTTCTGTCAGCCCTTCGTGGAAAGCGAGGGTGACAATTAGATGGAAGCTGACGGAAAGGGGAGTGTGCAGTTGCATGGTGTGCTGTGTTCTGTGCTGTGTTACACATTTTTAAAACATAAACACACAAAATAGTTACTTAAGGGGTTTGTTAAGAGTTTCTGACACATGGAGGCTTGACTGGATGCATAGGAAACCAGATAATAGAGGCAAGACAGAGAATTTTGAATATTGAACAGTTTTCATTGAGAGAAATAGTGCAGTTTTTGTTGTTGTTTTTCGGTGAGGGGAGGATGCCGATGTGTTGCTGTCTGTCCGAGTGTGTGGTCAGAGCACATTGTCTTTTCTGCTGTGGAGGCGGACAAACACATCTCTGGTGGGATTTGTAGTGGATGTTGCACCAGAGGTGGTCGTGTATGCTGACGACTGGATGTTAGAACGACTGACAGAGGAGAAACGGGTCCTAGCTTCATACAGCATTCTCAAGCTGTTTTGTTTCCATGCCTCAGGAAAGTGATTTCTGAGATGAAACCATGATATTTAAATTGATTTCTTCCCATTTTTGCATTCCCTTTCTGTATCATTTGTTGTATTGGCTAATGCATGGTATAATTTTTGAGAAACTAGTTCTCAGCTTTATATCAATAGCTTTATTTAAGTAGCTACTTATGATGTGATATTTATCTTTTAGGATATGTGCTTGTGTAAATGAGTGCTTTAAGTTTTAGCTGAATCGAGGCCAGGGGTGCAGTTAACTATCTTACAAAACACAGGACAGCTCCCCACAACAAAGAATTACCTGGCTCTGTTAATAATGCTGAAGTTCAAAAGCCTTGATCTAGAAAATATAGCCTAAGGAGCAAAAGTGGAGGTCTTTGATTGAATCCCATAGAATATACCTGCCCACCAAGAACTTTAAAGGAAGAGGCAGACTTCTATGGGAAGAACACTGTGCTTCCCAAGACTGAGAAACAAACAAACCAATAATTGGGAAAATAATGCCATGTGAGGCACTTAATCCGCCTGGAGCAGCCCACCGAGTTGGCGCCTGCCATTTCTCGTGCGTGTGTGCACCTTCTGCTGGGTCCCGGGCATCGCAAGGCCCTCGAGAGGGCGCACTGGAGCCCCCACAGCCCCTTGGACAGCGCTCTGGGAGGCACGGGCATGGGTGCGGGAGGGGTCCCTCAGCCTGGGGACCCAGGGCAGCCAGCTCCATGGAAACCGTGAAGTTAAACAGGGAAGGATGTGAGGTGCAGCTCGTCGAGGGTGTCTAGGAGATGTAGCGTTTGCCAGGTGAAGAAAGTTGGGACGCCTTCCTCATTGTAGGTGGAGGCGGGAAACTTGGACAGAGGCCCGAGACCCTGAGAGAGTGTGCAGGTTTGGGGAAAGTGTCTCATTTTCCGTGGCTGGAATGAAGGCTGCTCTGGAGGGGGTGGGAAGGGATGACCGTGGGCCCTCTTGGAGTAGCACCATGTCAGGGGCCCTGCCTGCCAGTCGTGTTGAGCGTGGATGTTGTTTTGTAGGCGTGGGGAAAGATGAGGGGAGTGACAGAGGGTATTCATTTCAAAAAGGTTGCTTTAGGGCAGAATAAGAGGAACAGAAACAAGGAGACCAGTTAGAAGTTAATTTGACAAAGAACGAGGCAATGAGAGTGGAAAAGGGGGTAAAGGAGAGCAAGTTTGGAGATGCTTCGAAGAACAGCCTGTAGGTGTGGTGAAGACAGGATGAGGTAAAAAAATGAGATTGGGCTCTAGCTTCAGTGGAAATGAAGAAATGAAAGACACAGGTTTGAGGAGGCACGAGGGGGCGCCTGGTGTCAGGTCCTCTGTTTTCAGGTGCTGTGGAGGCCCTGAAAGGCCAGGGATCTTCTGTAAGTTCACACAGGTAGCCTTGTGCCGGGTGGGAATGCCAGTCCGCTTTCTGCCCAGAGTGAGTTGCTGTGGCTTTGTGAGCTCTGCTCTGCGTGAGTACTGGGGTGCTGCTGACGTCAACCAGACTGTCAACCCCGGGGTTGGGGTGCTCCCCAGAACCCCCTCCTTACACCTGAGACAGGAGGCAGGGGTTCTTTCAGTAAGGTTTCAATGAAACTCACTTTTATTTAATCCCTGTAACAACATATTTAGACGGGTATGGTTGTGTTGAAGAACCTGAGATGTTTGGAAGTCCATGCATTCAGGCTTGTTCACTGTGACTGTGTGTTTGGAGTCCATCTTTACTGAAGAGACAGGTGCCTTGTCAGGGACTGGATGAGTATTTGGGGCTTTCCGGGACCTCGGTGGTGAGGAATCCCCCTGCCAGTGCACGAGACTCAGGCTCGATCCCTGGGTCGGGAAGATCCCTTGGAGGAGGAGATGGCACCCCACTCCAGGATTCTTGCTTGGAGAATCCCATGGACGAGGATGGCGGGATCCGATCTGTGGCGTCGCGAAGAGTCGGGACACGACTGAGCGACTAAACGATGGACAGGACTACACCTCTTATCATTCTGACTGGTCCAGATAGGTGGTGTTGGAGCACTAAAGAGGAGCCATTCAGCAGCCTTGCCTCACATGAGGCAAGGCTTGTTTGCGCAGCAGCTGGCTCAGCTGCCCTTTGTGCACTCTCGGTAACGTTGTCTCTGCAGGGCAGGGAGACTGTTTCTGTGCGCTTCGGTAGTCCTCCCCTACCGGCTGAGTTGAGTACTTATCGGCTCCTTCTTCAGAATATATTCAGAATTTGTCTTGTCTCCTCTGCTCCCTTCTCGGTTCAAGTTCCATCGTTTCTCCTGGATTTATTACACTAGCCTCTTAATGTCCTATCTCCTTGTTTCCCAGCCAGATGAACCTGGTTTATTAAAGTCAGATCATGACACTGCTCTCAGAACTAATGGTTTTTGTCTCAGAGGAAAGGGCAAAGTCCTTCCCAGTTCCTAGAACAGTGCTTGGCCTGAGTTGGACACTCAACATTTGTTGAGCAAATGAATGGCTCCCACTTTAAAGAAACAGGAACAGTGTTTTAGATAATACACTATGAGTTTGTACTTGGCTCTGAGTCAAAAGATCGATAAAGGAATACACATTTATGTTCTGTGTTAAAATATAGCTGTTGAAGGTATTTATGTTCACATTATTCTAGATGTTTTAATATGTTTCATCATTTCAAACCAAAAGATGGCTCTTTTTTGATAATCAGCTGGGTCTATATAAATCATATAAGAAGACTTATGAAATACATGGTGAATTTGATTAGAGGAAAATAACTGAGGACTTAGTTTAATAATAATTAGTATGGTAACGGTCGCATATTGAGCCTCTGCAGGGTTCCATAGGCGGTATAGACGCCTTGTGAGTACTGCTGGCATCTGACTGGGTTCGCTGACAGGTGTCTGAGCCCTCTGTTCGCTGCCTCGAAGAATGTGGTCAGTGTCATGTCGGGAAATGCATGTAGAGGCACTCAGGTGTCCTGCTAGGCAGTAGGACTTCTGAAGTTGATTGGTTGCTGGTTGCAGCATAAATATCGAAGCGGGACACACCATGCCCATGTTCCTGACACGCTGATGAACTTCGCCTTATTCAGGGTGTGACATGCCTGGCGTGACTGTTGTTGACGTACCTTCCAAACAATTAGATGGAGAAGGGTAGTTTCCTCAAGACAATGACTTTAATGAAAGTTTGGCTTTTTTTCCCTCTCTGTGACTCTGCTTAGAGAAATGGACTGTTTTATAAAGTTTCTTATCATGGGCCAAAGGAAAAGATTCCACAGAGATGTTTTGGATGCGCTGGGATTGAGGCTTTTGCTTTTCCTCGAAGTTGCCTCTTGGAGTTGAGTTGACTTCCTTGAGCGGGCCGCTTTCTGACTCCTGACGGGCCGAGTGCTGGCAGCGCTTCCCAGCCCGGTCCCAGCCCGACCCAGCCCTGCAGCCTGCCGGCCGGCCCCGCCCCTCTCGCCCCGCCCCG